>CP045891.1:26961698-26987049 GCA_013387185.1 Caligus rogercresseyi
ATACCCCTTCTTTTTTTCTTCCTATCCAGGTACACTAACAGCATTACCAAATGGTAATCGTATATTGTCATATCCAAAGATCAATTTTGGGGGGAGAGTACGTATTTGTTTATATCTCTTAAAATATAGCGATTTTTAGAACACCAAACATATCAAATGAAAGCTTGGTTAACCAGCTTTAATATTTTGGTATACTAAATCATGTCAATTTAATAAGTAGAGAGTTATATGTACATTAAAAAAGCCTATCTCGCGTACAAAATGACGCATATAATGGATTATGTATGCGTTAGAGACAAAGTAAAATTTGAGAGGATACCTTGACGCATATCTAAGAAAGACATTATTATTATTTTTTTCATAATCGATTTCTTATATGTCAATACAGGCTCTGAATCATATGATGTAAACTCAGATTGTACTGAATTCTGAATTGATAGAATGCAACCAAGGTCATTTTTGGATTTATTATCTAAAGTTTTACTAAACTTAAAAGTACTATTTTACTCTGAAGCGAACAAGTCATCTTCTACAGGCGAGTGAAGTTAATTGATACAAAAAAGCTATGAAATAAGCTAACAATACTCACTCCCTTTCTTGCTTTGTTTTTACTGAAAACTTGTTTTATTAAAAAACATAAAACATACGTCTGGTAATAAATTAGATTTCCTTAAATTAATAATTATTATTGAAGTCTGTAACGTCCACCATTTTGAAAAATTGCGGAAAACTATATTTTTACTAAATTTTTAAAACTTTGACCTCGTTGCGCGACCTCGTAATGTTGACCGATTTTGTTCAAACTTTGTATGTCGTCTTCTTTTATCACCAAGAAACAGAAAATGCTCAAAGTCGCTAACATTTCAAACATTTGAAAAATAAGAACAACCCTAATATATATATAATATAGCATATATATATATATATATATATATATATATATATATATATCTATATATCTATATATATATATATATAATATATATTATATATATATATATATATATGGACAAATAAAGCTTAATCATTCGTTCATATTAATAGTAAATCAAAAATATTAATTATCAATATGCCACTTTCTATTAATTCTCTTTAATTTTTAGGTGATATCATGAGCTTTAAAACAAATATGTATATAATTTAGATGATCCAGATTTTATCTATGAAATAACTTCATTATCAAAAAGATGGAAAAATAAAGCTTATATAAGATAGCAATGAACTCTAACACTGATGGATTAATTTATACGTATTCACCATATTTGAGTATATGAAAATGATAAATTATATACAATGTGTTCTTAGAATAAATATTATATAATATATATTCATACAGAATACTTATTAAAATATTTTCCAATCCAATAATATTCTGTATATTAAAATAAAATAACTAATTCAATGACATAATTCTCAACATTTTTTTGAGTATTGAGTTCCAAGTAAGTGTGTAAAACATTTTAAAATATCGTATAAAATTATTTTGTGTCTTTAATTAATTACTCGACCATGGAAACAAATATTGAAGCTATAATAAGGTTCAGCCATTGCTCAATGAAAAGCATTGTTTATCATCATGATTTCCATTTTCCAAATTAATTGTCTGGTATAATACATAGCTCCTGGTACCCAATATTTGCACAACGCATTAAACAATTTGTTTACGATGTCTATACTTTACCTAAGCGTAAGTAAAAGTATATTACTTACACAGAATTTGAGTGTTTCTCATATAATTGTGATATGAATATATTCAAGGGCTCTTAAGCCATTGGAGGTGTTATGTGAAATAAGTTTTCAAATTAATTGACATTCTAAAATTAAATGGAACAAATACAAAAATCAAAAGCTTATAATAAAGACAACCCAAACAAAATACCTATATCCCGTAATAGTACTTGCTGATCCAAATGTTTTTTTTGTTATCAAGACCATGCAATATGTATATACGGTTAAGACTTACCGTTTCAAGATAGATAGAGAAAAAACAGCTGTTGATTCAGATATGAAAAATGACATAGATAAATCTATACTGCCACAAAGTGCTTATGGGATCAAATTTATTTGAGAGCCAGCACTGACGAAGATACACTAAGCTACTTATTAAAAGAACATGTCAGACCATTCAATAGAGGAGGTAGTTCTTCTAGTCTCTGGGTCCAGTTAAAATAATGATTGCGGAAACAAGACTCTTCCTCCAGAGTAAAAGAGCTCAAATGATGTAATACTATTAACAGCAATTATTAATAGTTTAATTTCTCTCATTATTTAAAAAGACAATTGGGTCGCTTGTGCTAATAAAACTACAATAATATTCAAATGAGAGAAGCTACAAAAAATATATATATCTATTTATGTTGATTATAAGCTGTTTTTTTTCTCTTTCATTCTAAGGCCAGTAAGTGGATTGTTTGTTTATATAATAATAAAATAAATAATGCGTTGTGATAAAATCCCACACAAGTAAACGTTTTATTAGATATTATTTAAAAATATTGGTTTTTAAGCTAATAAGGGAGAAATATTTTTTATTTTTTATATAAGTTATACCTACATTCATACAATAAATATACGATGAAATCATCAATTGATAAATCATTGATTGTACAGCATAATATAAAATGAGTAAAAAAAAATGTTCATAACACATAAGTGTTGATTCACTAGTTGACCTAAAATACTTTATAACCTTCCCGTCTCTTTTCCATTTATATTCTGAGTCATACGTCTTAAGGGGATTCCCTTCAAGTTAACACCCATCCACTAATTACGCGATGCGACGACGCCGATACATATACATTTTTTCCTATGAGTCCTGCCTCATGATGGTTCACCGCAAGCTATTGCAACAATTCATAAAAAAATCCTGTTTTTTTTCTTCTTTTTCTCCTCCTCTTTATATGTAATTAAAGCCAGATAAAAAACTCTTCTTAGATATATACGTACACACAAGGATGATAAATGTTTGATGAGCTGCGCCGCTCAGACTAAAGTTGAACCAGCCCAATTTTTGATTTTGATAGCATATGACACATGACTTATTTTTGAATAGTAATATTGATCAAATATATTTTAAGGTTTAATTACCTCCTGGCGTTGGTTTGTTAGTTTGTTTGTCAGCAGGATAACTCAAAAAGTATGGAACGGATTCGGATGAAACTTTGTGGAGTTGTTGGAAATGCAAAAGAAACAAGTGATTAAATTTTGGCATCTCTGAGTGCAGAATTAAGATGCAAAACGAGCTAAATACTAATAAATATTTCAAGTTAGCCTACTCTGCCAATAGATGTCGCTGTGCTGTGAAATCGGGTGCCGGGAGCGTCTTCCTCTCGAAATTTCCGTCGAGTGGACCCTCCCCCGTACCTCTACGCCGCCCCAGTCGTGAAAAATCCGCCTCGGAAGGCTCATAAGGACCCCGTGACGGCGGAGGTTTGTACTCTCTGAGTGTATATATGCCTCTAGTTATTATTATTATTATATACAGGCTTTGTTTGTAAAATCCATGTTAAAAGGCAAAGTTTTATTTGTATAGTATTTTTTTAAAAATAATTATATTTTTAACATTTCCTTTTAATAATAAAGCAGCAGGATATGTTCATCAATATTTATAATAATATTCAAACCTATAGGTATATTATAATTTTTATAATATAAAACTATCATAGCAGCTATGATTCGAAAAGTCTTTTGTATTTCTTTTCTTTAAAAGTTGAAGCCCATTTTTTGAAGTTTTAATTTTAAACTGAAATGTCTATTTATGTATTTTAATACACAATCACTTCATTGAAATAAGATTTGTTTATAAAAAAGCCAATGCATCAAATAATTACATAAATAGCCATTTTAATCTAAAATTTGCGCTCCAACATAAGAACACTATATTATAAATTCAAACTTCGATCTTCAGGTTGGGTTAAATCTTGCCGAGTCTGAGTATCCTGGATACGGAGAGGTGGGACACGTTTGTGCTGGCGAGACATCGACGAGTCGATTGAGATCGTCTTTGAGAGAGATATCTCTTTTTTTGCATTCCTCCTGTATGCCTCTAGTTGTAGGGATAATACAGTTGAGGGGGTGTTGGATGGACGTCTTAAAGATACCCTTTTGAGAAGACTTGTCGGAACCGGTCTACCGTAGGAGATTGTGGTTGAGCTTCATTATATAAACTTATATAAAAACTTTGTGCATTACAAATATAACTAGAGGCATATACACTCAGAGAGTGCAAACCTCCGCCGTCACGGAGTCCTTATGAGCCTTCCGAGGCGGATTTTTCGACTGGGGCGGCGTAGAGGGACGGGGAGGGTTCCCCTCGACGGAAATTCCGAGAGGAAGACGCTCCCCGCACCCGATTTCACAGCACAGCGACATCTATTGGCAGAGTAGGCTAACTTGAAATATTTATTAGTATTTAGCTCGTTTTGCATCTTATTCTGCACTCAGAGATCCCAAAATTAATCACTTGTTCCTTTGGCATTTCCAACAACTCCACAAAGTTTCATCCAAATCCGTTCCGTACTTTTTGAGTTATCCTGCTGACAAACCAACAAACCAACGCCAGTGAAAACAATACCTCCTTCGGCGGAGGTAAATATTAGACTTATTAAAAATTATTCATGGAAACCCGAGGTATCATCTAAAATATAAGAAATAATCAGTTAACAAAACGTTAAAAATAAACAATTTCATGAATTTTATTTCATCCAAAATCTAATAAAACTTTAACATCCTTCTTGAGAGTTTTATAACGGCTATAAGAATTTGTTGGGAAATGCTTGATTTCTTTCGATGCAAGAGTTCAAGAGTCGTTGAAAAAGAAGGGATTTTAAGAGAAAGAGCTCCATATCTGGCGGCAGCTGCGAAGATTTTTGACGCATAAAATGCCGCCCACGGTCAGTTTGTTCGCTATTCGGGTTTTAGTATTTAATATGGCGAACTCAATTGTTTTCAGACAACGAATTGGTTGGTTTTCCTCTCGGTTAGTTCAAACAAATGACTTATATATTCATAGCTGACATAAAAATAACTCATTTTGTAAAAAACTGGGTTCAAAAAGAAAGTGATTATGAGGGGTAAAAAATTTGAAACTCTACTTAATTTGATATTACCTATTATATAATATACGGAAGATACCGTCATTTATTAACTTTATACCATACTGTCTAGCCAATAAATAAAAATATATTTTAGCATAAAAAATAGTATCTTTGGAAATTTAATGATTTCCTAAATATAACTATTTCGCGATCTCCTGAGGCTCATTTAGAATAATTTTTGTTTCTAAGTTCATAATAACTAATACCTATTTTGAATAAGCCTCAGGATATCGCCAATAGTTCCATAAAATTAAATTTCCAAAGACGTTATTTTTTATGCTAAAATATATTTTAAATTTATTGGCAAGACAGTATGGCATAAATTCGTATAACTGAGGGTATCTTCCGCATACTTATTATATAATAAGTAACATCAAATGAAGTAGACTTTAAAATACTAGTAGTTCCCTAAAAAGTATCATTACATTTTCAGACACTATGCTCTATGTTTCAAAATATTTTGAATTTACCTGCAAGACAACGTGACATGAACTCACGGTATCTCCCCGCACAACATTCAAGTGGTGTAAGGAACCTTTGTTCTAGAAAATTATATTCCTTCTTTCTCCAGACCTCTTGATTCGGCCATCGTCTCCCATTGGAGTCCCTGGCTGTTATATATATAAAAGTTACATATACATTTAGAGGATTTTAATTTAATATTTCTTGATTAAATATACGTATTCGTTTTATATGTATTTAAGTGTCCACAAAGGTGCATGCAATTAACACTTGTATGACGAATAAAACTCTTATGAAAAACAAGCAATATAAGAGAAACGTCTAGGATCATAAGTATTTACATTGTAACATGAGTAAAAGGTAAGGAATTAAATAGCGGGAGGAAGACGAAAAATTTGCAAGTTACAGCTTACTAACAAAGTGTTCCTCCATCATTCTTTTTTCCCCCTATTTCTTCCACCACAAGTTGTATGAAGAAGTATTATTTTTTGCAGGTTTTTTTTTCGCCGGCCCTACGAGTTCTGATGAAGTATATATTTCATTTTCAGTCACATATTATTTTTATACCCCAAAAACATCCTCTTTTTCTTCTTGTAAGCGAGGCATAATAAAGTGTACATATATAATAGTAGTATATGTATTAGTTGTCTTGGGGTGTGATTGATAATAGATAAATCTTATTTATTTTGGTGTGCTCTCGATACAGGAGGAGGAGAAGGTGAAGAAAAAAAATACCTTCAGTTGTGTAACTGCTATGTGAAAAGCGAAGGATCCCCCTTCTTTAGTCATCGATCCTTGTGACACTGCCCCATGCTATCCGGGGAGGATAAGTTTACGCCCTTGAATATGACACGGGCCAAGTGCACCTATGAGTTTCAACAAATGTCGCCATCTCGTCCTCTATTACCTCCTCGTAAGTGGAATTTTTTTATAAGCTCTATTATATATTGATGATCTTCGGGCTTTATTTATAAATAATATCGGCAAAAGAAAATATGTATGAACCAAAGCCTGTAAATCATACAAAATCCTTTAAACAATGATTTATATTTTTCTCTAAAAAGTTGACCATTTTCTTCTTTAAAGCATGTATCTATAGGTCGGAATATAATTTGTTTTATTTACCGACGGAATTAGATTTTAATTCAATAAATGACATCTGCTTTAAAATATCTTAGCCAAAAGTTGAGGATTATTTCAACAATTTGAGGAATTATTTATATATTTATCCTATAAAAGGCGGCAAGTCCTCTTCGTAAGACCTTATACACTATATAATTTATTGACATTCTTAGGTGCTTATTAACAAATTATTCAAGCAACAGAAGATATACACATCAATTTTTGTTAATCCTAAAAATAAATATTAACAAATTCCTATGACGTGCAAAAAATCCTCATTTGTCAAGGCCTTTAAATATCTAAATAAACAGTATTATATGTTGACGATATTTGGCCCTTAGTCAAGAATAATATTATCATATATATTTGAGTCATTTACTGTGGATCATCCATTTAAAAAAAATAAATATTAATATTTATTCCTGATGTTACTTTTTTACATCATAGTGAGTTGGAAACTCTTTTTGCCAAAGCCTCTATCCATATATCTGAATACGTTCTATTATATATTCACAATTTTATATCGTCATAAGTAATAAACATTGGCATTGAGAGACATCTTTAATTAATTGTGGACTATAATTTTTTTTGAAAATATTATTAATATTTTCCATTAAAAGTAAGAAAACACTTTCAATCACTTTACCATTTTATTTTTACTTTTGAGCCAATAATGCCAGATGTTTACTCACATTTGCTTGATCCTAGTGAAACGGATGAAAAATAATATCAAGCTTTAATGAAAGTTTATCTCATTATTAGAAGAAAAAACTTTTTTCAATGACTTTTTCATATATCTGACTTTAAATTGTATTATTTTTTTGGTATTAGATCCTTATCTGACAATAACATCGACGTTAGAGGATTTATAAGCTTTAAGCATTGATAAATATATATTCAAGAGGTGACGGAGAATTGAACCTTTTAGAATTAAAATACTGCTATAATATTATCTTTTTTTTTCAATGAAAATAAATATATTTTATATTAATTATTTTTGATTGTTAATGTATAAATATATATATATATTGAAGTTAAAAATGTTTTGGTTAATTTCGTTTTATATTTCAATATGAATTTGTCAGTCAATAAAAGTCAGTCAATTCATAGTTAATAAATATTCATAATACCACATAATATAATAAAACAAACGAAGATAGCATAACTAGTACTAAAAAGACCTAAAATATTTTGATTTAAAAATCCGCTAGAAATATTTGTGAAGCTCCGTAGGCTCTTAAACTAGCCCTTGTTGCAATTATAATAAATATTATTTAACATATATACTTTGATGAAGAGAAAATTAATATCATATTTTTTATGGGCAAACTTTATATCGATATCGGTATCTATGTTGTACGTATTGATAATATACAATATAAAATTATACATTTGAAATCATTCTAAAACGTAGAACATGATTCCATTTCCTCGGTTATAGATCCAGGAATCACAACCATTAGATTAAGCATTTTATTATATATATTTTTTATCAACATGACACTACGATAACATAAATTCTAGTATTATTATTGAATTAATATTATATCTTTCGATTCAATTGGATGTTGTCAAGCAATTCTTATCTTTTATTCATACGAAAGGTACTTCACCACACGCATATCAATAATTGATCACCGCATCCCAGCACTACATTTAAAAATAGTTTGTCATACTTTTTACAATACCTTCTAGAGCTTTAAAGCTCGTATAAAACTAATTTGAATTCTTTGATATAAGATTAATAAATAAATTTTCGATCAAATGAGATTAAATATACTGAAGCATAAAAATCTACATTAAAATCATTGGATGTAATTAAGATGTAGAATTATGTTACAGCTTGTCTTGAAGATACCTCTAGAATCATAATTAAATCAGAGTGACACATATGATATGTCTACAAATATAACGACAAGTAATATATAAAGAATGGGTAAAAATATCAAATATTCATTTTATGTGACATTTCAACACTAATCCTTGAAGTGAGGCTCTCTTACAATCAAAAATGTCTTTCTCGATGAGATGGCGAGATGTCTCATTTCCTGTAACTTGTAAGAAAAGTATATTTAATAATATCTGAAATACACAAAATTAATAGCAATTAATCAATTTTTTGTAAAAGTACTGTATGTTTGCTTCGTTTTCGATTCTTAAGTATTTAAAAAAGGAAAATTTTGATGAGATAAAAAAACAAATTTAACTTGTATAAATCGTATGGATTATAAGTACATCATTGAGTTCCATGTGATAGATAATATTGGACTTATATGTTTTTGAATGTGTTTGTAATACACAAAATTTATACTAGATTTTCATTTCGGGCTCAAAAATCCATATATAATTTATTGTTTCGTTAACAATAACATTAACATTTATTATTGTAAACATTACCAATGGTATATTAAAATTATAATTTTAACATAATTATGTTCCTCAATATTAAATAGAATGACACTATTTTAAAACTGAAAAATACATATCTTAGTAGTTCGATAGTCGTTCTGGTTTTTAAAATAACTTATATATAAATGATTTAAGAGAAAAGTATTTTAAATAAAATAAAATATATAAAACTACGAAGTATAATATTCAACATACAATTAAATAATGAACATAAATTATATTTTCGAAACATATAATAAACGATTATTGTTGCCTTAATCGGACCTACGACCAAAGTATTTTAAAGCACTTTTAGTTTATTAATATCCGACGCAACAAAGGACTCTCCAAATCGGTCAAAAATATTTGTAATTATATACCTCCATATAAAACATTTAATGGGTATTTTAGCCTGATATCTGATACAACCACAAAATAGTATTAGAAAAATAATATCATAAAATAAACGACGTATTTACACGTTATGTAATTCTTATTTATTTATGAGAATTTCGCCATTATTCAAAGATAACCGGGTAAGTGCAAGCTTGCTGCTAATGCGGTTCCATGAATTATATTCTTAGTATTCCAATCTTTGAGGAGAAGTTCATATTACAAAAGTATGATATAACTTTTTTGTTTTAAATTAAAAGACATAAAAAAGAGATTGTGACTTATATGAATTTTCGTTTTTGTAATTACATTATTATATATCATAAATTATGGGGAATTCTAGATGTAGTTTTTTTGTAATTATGTCTTTAAAAAAGTGGTAGTCAGTTTAAAATCAAGAAAAAACTTATTTCTTTCATATTGTTAACTTATAAAGCATAGATCCAAGCGTATTATTATTATTATTTAAGAGAAAAAGCTTTATCACTATAGATTTACAAACTGTAAATAATATTGTTTCAGAGGACAATTTGTAATATCTTAAGCATCCAAATATTTCAAATTGAATACACACTCATTGAGAAGTATTATAAGTATATAAGTTTAAATGAATCTGAATTTTGTATAGGTCAGACTAATACTTTAAATGTAGATAAAAATATTTATCAGCTCAACAATCAGTTGTGTTAGTCTGAAATATCTTTGTGTCTGTGACATTTACAACCCATAAAACTAATCTTTGGTTTTCAACAACTTTTATTGCTAAGGAGGGATGGGACAATATAATCTAATAAAACTTTTTTTGCAATTGAATGTTAATCAAACGTATATACAATGGATAAATAGTATTTGATAATCAAGGAAATGATGAATTAAACAATAAAAATCTTGCTGTACCTTTTAAAAATAATATTTGGGTTCTTTTGAAAGAAAATACCCGTACAGTCGCTATTTTGATCCATGAGTTATTATATTTTTGTGTACATGATTTCATGTATATACATGCTGAGAATTATGCATTCTTGCACTATTTCAAAGTGCTGCCCATCAAACATGGCATTTTTTATATATTCTCTTTGTTGATATGAATCTATACTCGTAATATTGGAATTTAAGCAAAAACTATCGAAAAACAGTCAATATTATCTTTTCATTTTTAATTTATTCTTAATTGTTTAATATTTTCAGACAGTAAGTTTGTTAAACTAAGTTGCGTGGGACTTTATTTAGAATAAAAATTAGCTCAAGGGTTAAACAAACATCGAAACAAGTTCAAGGTTTCTATATTCACATATAGTTTTATGTATTTTTAGACGATTATAGGATAAACGACTGTTTGGATATATTAGTGCTTACTTCTAGCTTTTACAAAATTAAAACTTCAGGTATAATATTTTGCAATTCAGATAAGGATCCTCTAATAAACAGCAATTATGTTGTGTGCGATTTATGTACTTCCAAAAGTGACGTCTTTTTTTACTTCTTGGAATATTGGATTTTTTGTACACATTTTCATAAATAAATGCTATTGTTGTTTTTTTTGTATGTATTTTTTAATGTCTTTTTATTTTAGTATGAATGAGAATAAAAAATAGATAAATTATATCTTATAGAAATACTTTTAGATAAAACTATTGCCCATAAGTAATGTTTGCACATATTTCTATTTATATAAATGCTAAACACTAGTTAAAGTTTTTACAATTAGATAATGTGATCTCATACTCTTTGCACATATTGTTTATTAATTTATCTTACAAACATTGTGATAAAAACATTTTTTAAACTTCCTTAAAAGGTCAATTAGAACATCAGCAATATCTAAATTCTAGTCGTTACAAAAATGAGTTAAATATAAAACATATTTTAATATTCATAATATTTATTTAGTTAATAAATAATAACTAAAAATGTATATGTTTATAAAAATCGAGGGAATTATTAATTACTGTACATACACTTATTCTCTAAGAACACTTCATTCAAAGAGCTCATATTAGCCAAATAATTATCTTTTATCAATTTAAAGTATTTTATATGAGCACAGAGGTTATCTACCTATAAGACTTATCTGCCAAAAAACGTGCATTATATATACAACAATCCCTGCAAACAACACACATTTATTCTTTGACACGTTCAGTATTGAAAGAGTTGCTATGTGTGCTGTGTACTTTATTGTATGTTTTTCGCATTTAAAATAATACTTTAGATATTTACTAATATTATATATATTTATAAAGTTAAATCCATGGTGCAGTCAATTTATTTGAAATATATTTATAACGGCAAATACGTATGAGAGTACGAATCTTCTGTATACAGTTACAAAACAACGATTTTTTTGTATGTGAGGGAGATAAAAGAGGTAAACTACAGGTCAATCATTTCCATGAGAACAATATTTAATATTTGTGAGCAACAGTCAACAATGAATCAACAAATATTTATATTTATCATTCATGATGTAGACTCAAAGTAATATATATTGTTTCTAAATCAAGCTCTAACCAATTTGATGTTTTATTTAATATACCAAGGAATACTAGAAACTACATGGAAGGGTGACTCTATTAGCGTGCCGGGAAATCAATACGTAAGCAGGACATATACATTTTACTTATTTATTATATTTGTTATGTATAAATTATATTTTTTATGTATAAGTGTATATTCTTATTCAATTCAAGTATTCAATATAAAACTTAATTAATCTGAGCCAATTTACATTTTATTGAGATGAATTTCCAGAAAAATAATTGTTGTTGAAATACACCACGTTTCAGAATAAGCATTCCTGAAAAGTAAGTTACTACCTAGGTAAAGAATCAACCTTCCATGGTGTTTCTAGTATTCCTTGAATAAACTAAGTAAAGTTTAGGATAAGCTCACTTATCTTATTGAAAATAAGTATTCAATGGAAGAAATGCACGGGTCCCAACGGTTTAAAATACATCAAATAAAAGCTAATAGTTCCCAAAGCTTCATTTCTAAGATTACATACATAAAGACAATAATTCATATACATACAGCATCATAATACAAATAAAAGACCTTCATTGATTATTACAGACATAACTGTAGGGTCTAGACAGCATCTTACCGTCTACATATGTACATATATTTTTTGTGGGTCGAAACAATGTATATTTAAACCTATAAGAAAAACTAACCTATATTTATAAGCTTCCTCTCTTTTGTTTGAACTATATAAAAGTGTCGTGGGAAGATATAGTTTATTTATATATTGTTTTCCTTCATGACAACTGTCAGAGAGATAATGTGTTGATATACTTACAAGATAAGGAGAGTTCAAATAACTTACTTGAATAAAAAACACAACAAAATACCTCAATCTTCTTGTCAAAATGACCTTTATACATTAAATCAGTTGACTATATTTATACAGATTATTATCCACAACATATTTAGAGGATACTAAATAACAAATAAATATCATACTTTAATAAGAAAGATGATAGGACTTTGTTAAAAAAATTGTTGTAGATTATTTAAAAGCTGTTCATTTAGCCTATATGTAGTGATACGGCTTTGATTGAATTTTTAGTGTGCCCGCAATTTTCAGTTCAACCTCCTGGTCCCTAGGTATAAAGAAAACAGGTTGTTCTCCCAAACCAATGAGAATATAAATAAGGTGAGGCAATGGGAATCGACGTAGGCAATGCAGGGCGACAGCTGACTATTTTGTTGTGATGTCACAGGTGCTACGCTTGATTTATAGTTCAGTTTGTATTTGAAAGAGAAAATGTCATATTCTCGAGGAAGTTATCGCGTTTGTGCCACCTTCTCTTGCTCTAGTCCTCGAGATGTACATTATTTTGCACTTCTGGCGAAGGATATCGATATCCAATGTCTGTGGATTGCATGATGCAGACGATCCGACAGGATTGGCCTAAAGAATGCGAAGATTTGCGATCGTCATTTTACTCTAGATGACTTCCAAAGGAATATTCAGGCTGGAAGAATAGGAAGAAGCTTAAGTCTCAAGCTGTTCCTTCACTCTTCATCCTTGGATCATCCTCCTCAAGTGTGTCCAAGTCCTTCAGACAGGTCCATCAAGAAGCCCATGAACGGAATTTTTTTGTGAGTTGACTATTGAGGAGGAATGAGGAACTCTCACTCACGAAAATGAAGCTGTCCTACTACAAAGTTAAGTGCCTCAAACTTAGCTCAGAAAACTTTAAGGAAACTTTAATCAGAACCTCATTCGAAAAGGATTACACAGCGATTCAAACAAGAAGCTTAATGAATCTTTCGACAAAGTGGCTACTCAAAATAATATGTAGCTACCGCCCTCATCCTACGGAGCATATGTACCCGGGCCTTTGAGTACTTGCGCTCACGGAAACTCCTTCCTCTGCCTAGTCGGCAAACACAGGAAAAATTCCAATGACTGTTCCAACGAGGGTCTCTCCTATATCGCTGGATACTTAGTCAGGAAGTTGAAATACCTCCACACAAATTTGGGGAAACACACGAGTAATATTGAAAGATTGGAAGAAACTCAAAGATTGACTTATTACCACCCCTTCACCCTATTTTTGAAGTTCTGTCACTTTTTAGAAAATAATTTCCAATTATTTAATAATAGCCATCAAGACGCAATCGATAAAGATCCCATGCTTTTCAAAGACTTTTTAAACCACCTCTCAATTTATATCCAAATTGGTCAAAAAACTATTATTGCTTTTGTAAGAAAATTGACAAATTTGAGTCAATTTTCTTAATAAGCTACTTCAACTAAAAAATGCTAGTGAAAACCTAAACTCATGGCCAGATAACTAATTAGCGTAATTATATTTATATTCTAATGTTCCCCCTTTTTTGTATGTACATATGTATAATTCTATCATTGTGATTTATTAATATCTTTAAATAAATTAAAATCCTTATTGTAAAATATATTTTTTTGTTTGAAATTATTATTTGCTAATTACTTAAAATAATTAATACTAATGATAAATCATTTACATAATAATTGTTTCATGCATTAAAACAATATTTTAATGAATATTTTCAATTGAGATATAAAGTTGAGAAATAATTTCTATATCATAGCACTAATAAATAATGTTTTTATTGTAGCATTCGAGACGTCACAAAAATTTATCTTTTGAACAAGAGCATAAGTCAGAGATCTCCTCTTTGACTCACCTTATTTATATTCTCCTTGTCCCAAACTCACTAAGGCACGTTATTTTTCCATTTGGTTACACTGTTTCCTTTCCTTTCTACGTTCGATAGTTAAAGACATGATCCATTTATCGATAGAAATTAGCAAACAAAATAATCATTTTATATGGATAGTATGAGCAGTTGCTTTATTCAATGAATATTAATAAGTAAATGCAGAGGAGCCCATTCAAAGGATTCACCAATGACGCCATGGATATAGACCAATGAAAAGGAAAATCTCAAAACTGTTTTTAAGACGATTTAATTTTTTCCTCCAAAGCTGCGAGTGCAGGAATACTTAATTGCTTAATACCAAGTGCTTTTTATTAGTATTCCCTCTCCACTTCTTTCTACCAATGTCGTTTCAAAAAGAATTACCTCTTCTCTATATCTCTACTGTTTCCCTATGTTTTCTTTCGGGCATCATATACCGCTTTGAGATATTAAAAATGTTAACACCAAGATTAAGTGTAAAGGGCATGGCCATAGCCAGAAATGTTCGTATTTCTCCTTCCATGTTGAGTAGAATACTCACTATGAGTTGCAAGGGTACCAATTACATAAGGCAAATCCACATCCTTACTTTTAAGGCGCTTGAGGGATCTTAAAGATATTGGTTCGTTATTTGATTACTTTGTCTACATATCAACATATATTGTTCTCATTCAATCTTAGTATATTTATTATATATTAAAATTATGTTGGGTGCAAAGCTGTCCAAGAATATATACATATTTGTAATAGAAAGGTAATAGAGGAATTCAATTGGATTAGTTCTCAATTAATCCTCTGTCCTTTTTGTGTGTGAATAAAATATATGCTAATATTAATAACAGAAGTCAAAAATTGGTATTGTAGATCTTCTGATCATGATTTTAATCCAAGGCACAAGTGCACTTATATTATTTTGTAGACAAAATGTTGCATGGCCGAATGCTCTTTTTCTGGTGTAGATCAAGTCTTTGTCGCGGTTGCAAAAAGCTTAAACCATATAAATAAGTTCTATTAAAAAATTAACACAATAATTTAATAAAAGGTCACCCCTGCAGTTTTATTGAGAATAACCAAAGTATGGCAATTGTATAAGTTTGATTAGTAGTTACAATGATTAGATATATATGAGATGATTTAAATATAATCATAAACAAATGTTTCCCTATTCGTACATACTTTTCAATCTATGTAGACTAGCATGCATATTTTATCATGCAAAAATAGTCTGCCTTTAATTGGACAAGTAGCCAGTAACATTACTATAACTTTTTAAGTTAATTTTATTATTCCATCAGAGTGAAATAATTTCTATGTACAATGTGTTATTGACATTTGATTTGGACATTGGTTTATTACGTAAATTTAATATGTTGTATCACTTGAATCGTTTATTCTAGTAAAGTTATTAATATTGATTATAAATATTTAAACAAGCTCTATAAGATTATTTCTATAACTTATAATAAAATGTTTAATTATATCCGACAGGAAGTTTATATGATCTATATAGTTGCCAATAGTAATAATAATATGATATAAACAACTGTTTTCGTGGATATTTCAGTATAATTTGAACTTAATCTAGAGTTACGCTAAAAATAATTGATATAAAATTCTATAATTTGTATACAAAGTACTAATACTTGAAGAGAAATATTTTATTGGGCATCTAAATCGTATATAACGATGACGCATATTCGATTCTTGGGAGCTATTAGACAAGGAACCCTCTTTTGTTAAGCAATACAAATATTTTCAATATCCACTACGGACTTCCACTCTTTGATTAAGATAATTATAATTTATGTGACGGGCCAGTCAGAAATGAAATTTATATTTAAATCATAAAAAGAAGGGAATACATTTATAAATTTGTTATTGCGTATTAAGGTTGATGTTTTATTTGATTGAATTCGATATCCTGTGGTTTTTTCAATGATTAATGAGAAATCCTATAACAATATCAATAGCCATATACCATCTCCAAAGCTTATGCTTTATAAATAACATTATGTTGATCACAATGACGTCACTTGGGTTTTAGTGTAAATTGTCATATTTCCATACCATTCATCGATGGCATATCATCGTTTATTTTCTTATCATCATTGATCAAAATTTGTTGATTGTCTAACCCAGAATGTGGCTTCCGTCAGCTGTTTTCTATTCTACTTTATTTGAGCCAATCGTCTCATCCACTTGTAATATAGATTGATGATTTAATCACTTCTAATACTTACATCAAATCAAGAGGATTCCCACATGAGTAAGATAATGGTGGAGTTAAATCAGTTTTGCCCCAAAAAGCTCCTATATCTTGATTTCAAGTTGACGGCCCACATTGGGGGTCTCCTATCGATCATTCCATGAAAACATGGATTCCCCACTTGTGCATCATCCTTAGAATTATTATTATTATTACTCACAGTCTTTTCATATTCAACTCATATAACGATATTGCTAAGGGCTTTGCATACGACCAATTGGTTATGATGTGCTATTTATTCTTCTTTTACTTATTGTTGGCTCGGGTCGTTTTAAGTTGTACATACATGCATGCATATCTAGGTGCAAACAAAGACGACAAGTTGCATTGCCTCCAGCTTTGGCTAATTATAGCTATTTTCATAGTATTGCTGTTATAATATACATTTTGTTTGTCAGTAATATTACTTGATGCAAAATAAGGAAATATACATATCAATTATGGCCATGTGCAATTCTATTTTTTTGTCTAAGGCCCACTTTCAGATAAAATACTTATATAGTTAACCTTCTTTTTAGAACCAAACTATATATGTAAAGTCTGATTCAGTCTGGAATTTTGACTCTTTAATTGACAAATCCGGCACTTGGACTTATTTAAATCCCCCTCCTTTCTCCCCTTGAACTTGATAGTAATGAAAGCCCAACCACTTTTATAAAATATAGTAATTTGAAAGAGTTTCCAGTAGAGAAAAAATTCCTTCCAGAATGGATAAAACGGGATTTTGATCATATTTTGTGGTGTAAGAAAGGTATAAATGTATGGTTGAGATGATTAAAATTTTCAAAAACCCTTTGACCGAGCAGAAGAAGTCTTGAGAGTCTTCAAAGATAGCCGTGTGCACTAAGGCGTGTTCAACTCTCAATGTTGGGGGCGCAGGTTCGAATCCCAAGAGGGGATGGTCATTTTTGGTCTACCTCATTGATAAGATCCTAGGTTCGAGTGCACTAATTTTAATGCTATAATGCTTATTCATATTATGTCGCAATTCTATTGAACCAAAAAGGGCAGAAATAATAATCATTTTTCCGAAAAAAGATGTAGGGCGGAGGTAGAGATCGATCAGAAATTAGAAATGAAATACAACCCCCCTCCACTCATTGAGACGTTTTTTGATCTACCTTTTACCGATGCCTCCTTCAATTCCTAATTATGATCAAATCTATCGATTTAATTATGGATATTGATTAGACGAAACTTGTTAATTATCAGGGATCAGCATTAATTTATTACAATCCCTTACAAAAAGATTCTATATATAGTTTTATATATGTAATATATATATATATATATATATATATATATATATATTATATATATATATTAGGGTTGTTCTTATTTTTCAAATGTTTGAAATGTTAGCAACATTGTGGATTTTCTGTTTCTTGGTGATAAAAGAAGACGACATACAAAGTTTGAACAAAATCGGTCAACATTACGAGGTCGCGCAACGAGGTCAAAGTTTTAAAAATTTAGTAAAAATATAGTTTTCGCAAATTTCTTCAAAATGGTGGACGTTACAGACTTCAATAATAATTATTAATTTAAAGGAAATCTAATTTACTACCAGACGTATGTTTGATGTTTTTTAATAAAACAAAGTTTTCAGTAAAAACAAAGAAAAAATGGAGTGTGTATTGTTAGCTTATTTCATAGCTTTTTTGTATCAATTAACTTCACTCGCCTGTAGAAGATGACTTGTTCGCTTCAGAGTAAAATAGTACTTTTAAGTTTAGTAAAACTTTAGATGATAAATCCAAAAATGACCTTGGTTGCATTCTATCAATTCAGAATTCAGTACAATCTGAGTTTACATCATATGATTCAGAGCCTGTATTGACCTATAAGAAATCGATTATGAAAAAAATAATAATAATGTGTTTCTTAGATTTGCGTCAAGGTATCCTCTCAAAATTTTACTTTGTCTCTGACGCATTTATAATCCATTATATGCGTCATTTTGTACGCGAGATATGTTTTTTAATGTACATATAACTCTCTACTTATTAAATTGACATGATTTAGTATACCAAAATATTAAAGCTGGTTAACCAAGCTTTCATTTGATATGTTTGGTGTTCTAAAAATCGCTATATTTTAAGAGATATAAGCAAATAAATTTTTGCACGTACTCTCCCCAAAAAATTGATCTTCTGATATGAGAATATACAATTACCATCTGGTCACTGCTGTTAGTGTTACCTGGATAGAAAAAAAAGAAGGGAGAGAAGTGAGGCAAAATACTCTCGTATGTCGTCTTCTTTTATCACCAAGAAACAGAAAATCCACAATGTTGCTAACATTTCAAACATTTGAAAAATAAGAACAACCCTAATATATATACGTAGATATCTCCAAGCAAATACAAAAATACATTCAAAGTATAATTATGTGATGCTAAACAAATAATTGATATATGATGTTTAAACAAATATGTCGTCCCCTAATCACCCATTTACAATTACTTCCATAATATCAGAGTAAAGAAAATAGTGATCTGTGATTTAATACAAAGATATGATAAAATAACTTATATGATCTTTGTTTATTTCCGATCTTAGTATTCTTGAGTAAATTTCAAACTAATCAAAATATTTCCATCTTTTAAATTAAGTAATTCTTACTTCATATTACCGCATTTCCTAGATATCAGAACAGCTCTCTATACTGATTGTGACGTCACTAGCCACTGCTTTTAATCGAGAAAATAAAATCTAAAATTTAACTTCATTCTTTTAAAAATACTTCCCTTCATTAACGAAAATGGTCATGATTAAAATTGATTTAATCAAAAAGAGATGAGGTCTAGAATGAATTAATGGAAAAGCATTTTATTATTATTATCATTGGGTATAAACTTTTAAATAATAAACCGTTTCATATGTTGGTCCAATTAAAGTTTTTATTATTTTTGTACTTCTAAAATACCTTCCATAGGACTTCACGTCAATATAAAGACAAGTCAAGTCATTGATTTCTTTTCACCATCGCCATGCAAATATTTTAATTTTTTTTTACTGCTCATAATATACAAATTCTTATTGGATAAACGTTTTTTTAGTAATAAGCTGTTAGTTGTGTTGGTCAAACTTAAGTATTTTCCTTTTCGTATTTTTGAAATACCTTCTATCGAACGTCGAGCCAATATAAGGCCAAAACTAATCATTGATTTTTTTTCACCATCACCATGCAAATATTGTATAATAGTATCAATGTTCAACTTCTTCCGCTTATTTAGAATACTGCCTGCACCAATGTCCAATGAGTTCAAATAGATGTAAAAACTATTAGAACAATGAAATGCTCTCAATAGTTTTTACTCAGAAAAGTAATGTACTATTGTCCTTTAAATAAAAAAAGAAGTTGCAAATTGAAGTGTTTTTCATTGCGTATTAAAATCGTTTTTCTTGATACTGCAGTATCTATGCCTGTTTTTATTATTATTGTTTCACATGCCGTATATTGCTTGCTTCAAATTCAATTTAAATAGTATTTGTGAGTATAAAAACAATATACTTTTTGTATCGATGGAATCATTTGTATAACATACTTGTGCTTTAATAAAAATCGTATTTTAAAATGATACTATCAAATATTTAGGAGGATAACAATAAATGTTTTCTGACTATCTGATTCATATGGAATTATATAAGTTTGTTTTGACTATATACTACCTTGTCTGTTGTGATTTATGAACATATAATTTAATAATTAAATAAGAATCTTATAGACAGACGGCAAATAATGTCATCTTCTTATTATTAACACATTTAAATGATTCATTATCGTATATACATACTTTAAAGGAATATATATTAAATAATGATAAAATCATGAACATAAAAAATAGTTTAATACTTTATATCTGAATTAAATTACTTTTATTGTATTTTGTACCAATAAAAATAAAATGATGTAATTACAAGGGAAAAAGATTGACAAAGAAGTATATTTGAGTCCCTAGGCTGGGATTTATCACTTCTTTTTTATAGGTCTTTATAAGTGATATGGTCATTTACCTATGGGGTCAACGTCTCTTTAGGATAAGCTATAGATCCTTGCCCATTCGTATCGAATTCTAAAAATACAGCTTATCCATCCCATTGCACGAACTAAATTGAAAATTAATAGGAAATTTCTTAAGTGTTTCATCAATGATTAAATAAATGAATGACCACTAAATAATATTAAATAAATCTTTTTTAGCTTGAGAGAGTCGGATCTAATTTGCCAACATAGATTTGTTGTTATATTTAAGGTTGTTTATATACAAACTCGAAACTAAATATCATTTATCAGTTGGGAACTTTTAATCCTTTCTGTATTTATATTTTTTGTGAGAGTAGTGACTCATTTATAGTATTATGAACCGAAATAAACATTTATTATTTTCCTGAGCATGAGGAATTCAAGTCCAGGAGGAACAAAATTTAGTGTTTTGAAGGATGGAATTCGTATTCCTGAGTGGATTTCTCTACTTCAACAGCCACAAATGAAGTTATATCTGATCATATTGCCAATTGTGTTTTTTTAATTCACACTCCTTTTCATGGCAAAACAAGCTCCCGATAAACGGTCCAAGTATGTGTTATTCCTAATTTGGCAAGGGATTAGTTTATATCCGACATAAATAGAAAGAGAAATACAGCTGTTCATTAGAAAAAATAGCGACATCTTTCTTGTATCTCTCTGGCATCCCTTTTATTATACCTATTATCAAGTTAATAATTTTTTCTTCTATTAATAAGCTGTTGCTAGTTTATTTTTGCATAATCATAACAACTTGAGTTTTACTATTATTGAGGAGGAACCCTGATATGAAGAATAGAAGAACTCAAGCTGTTTATATAACGCAATGAAAAACAGCTTTTGTTATATTTCTTTTAAAAATATTATTATTATTTTTTAAAGGGACAGTTTGTTCCTCTCGTCCACAAGTCTGTGTAGTTAACAGGTCGGCTGATAAGTCTCGAGACTAACTAAGAAGAAAACATTTTCTTGACAAAATTCGATTTTACTATTCAACATAGTTGCCTTCAAGGGCGATACAGCGATTATAGCGATCTTTCAATTTCAGAATCAAATTCAGATTCTGCTCGGAATCATCAATTTGTGTGTTGTTTTGGTCGATTGTGAGCTCTCGCGGCACCCACTTTGCACAGAGCTTTCGCATGTCCAAATATTCATTCACGATATATCCAACGCGCTCTTTCGATATCTTCAGAGTCTCAGCTATCTGGATCAACCTCACTTTACGGTCATTCAAATAATTTTGTGGATTATTTTTATGTTTTCTGGGGTACCACCTCTTTTGGGCGTCCACTGCTTTTATCATCATTCGTGCTCACACGATCACGTTTGAATTCAGCAAACCATCGAAATATGGTTGCTTTCGATGGAGCAGAGTCCGGATAACATTTTCAAGCCAAGTTTTCGTTTCGACGGTATTTTTTCCAATCAAAAAATAATGTTTATTAACACACGAAATTCGTCTTTTACATTTTTTTCACAATAACAAAAGTAGCTTCCTTAAAACGCAATATTTCAGAAACTAGTTGTCAGACAGCTGTTATATTTATGCATGTATGTTTTGAAGGTTGGTACTAGCTGACAGTCATATGAAAACAAATCTACTGGCGCCATCTATGTGTTAGTCTCGGGACTTATCAGCCGACCTTGTAGTAACTCTGGACACAGGAGGGAACTCCGATTCAAAGTTCCTCTTCCAGAATAGAATAACTTAAGCTGTTTCATTATTATGCAAAAATAATAATAGCAACAGTCTATTAATGATAGAAAAAGGGAGAGATTTTCTGATTAATTTGATACTATAATAAAAGAGATTCCAGATAAATACAAAAAAGATATCTCTATTTTTTCTAATCGACAGCTGTTTTTCTCTGTCTATTTCATGTCGGTAATAAAGTAATCCCTTCTTTCAATTTTATCTACTCTGCCAAAATAAGAACCCTTTGAATCCTAGTCTTGTCAGACGTCCATGATTTCCTTTTGATATTTTAAACTCAACCAAACCTCATCCTGTTTTGCAGCCTTAGATTATGAATATTGAATGTTGGAATGTTGATTAGAACTACAATACGCATAATTGAAATTTAAGTACATTTTCATTAGTAAAATATTCATTCATAAATTTTTTTTATACTTTTTATATTTTCAGAAGGGAATGCCTATCCCATGCTACTAAATAGAGTTTTTAAATGCATTTTATATTAGTAATGTAATACATCAAGGGGGGAACATCGTATATGGAAATATAGCCACCAAATTAGATATTTTCAATGATATATTTGGAAAATCCGTAATGCACCCATAAAAGGGAGATAAAACCTTGACCGTCTTCTTTGGATCATTGACATTATTTTAAGAATCATATGATTAATTCAAGAATATGAATGACAAGGGAATCCCCCCATTACCCATTATCGAAATTTATGGGATTCGCTTACAAAACAGCCATAATGAATTTTCCTACTGTTTTCTATTTATCATGTGCCAAAGAAAAAACAACAACTATATATTATATTATAAACGTATGCATTTTGTCATATACCTACCTTTAAAAAATAATGATACGCATTAAAATACACAAGATTTCTAGCGTGGACATTAGGGTTGTTCTTATTTTTCAAATGTTTGAAATGTTAGCAACATTGTGGATTTTCTGTTTCTTGGTGATAAAAGAAGACGACATACAAAGTTTGAACAAAATCGGTCAACATTACGAGGTCGCGCAACGAGGTCAAAGTTTTAAAAATTTAGTAAAAATATAGTTTTTCGCAAATTTCTTCAAAATGGTGGACGTTACAGACTTCAATAAAATTATAATTTAAAGGAAATCTAATTTACTACCAGACGTATGTTTGATGTTTTTTAATAAAACAAAGTTTTCAGTAAAAACAAAAAAAAAATGGAGTGTGTATTGTTAGCATATTTCATAGCTTTTTTGTATCAATTAACTTCACTCGCCTGTAGAAGATGACTTGTTCGCTTCAGAGTAAAATAGTACTTTTAAGTTTAGTAAACCTTTAGATGATAAATCCAAAAATGACCTTGGTTGCATTCTATCAATTCAGAATTCAGTACAATCTGAGTTTACATCATATGATTCAGAGCCTGTATTGACCTATAAGAAATCGATTATGAAAAAAATAAATAATAATGTGATTCTTAGATTTGCGTCAAGGTATCTCTCAAAATTTTACTTTGTCTCTGACGCATACATAATCCATTATATGCGTCATTTTGTACGCGAGATAGGCTTTTTTAATGTACAAATAACTCTCTACTTATTAAATGACATGATTTAGTATACCAAAATATTAAAGCTGGTTAACCAAGCTTTCATTTGATATATTTGGTGTTCTAAAAATCGCTATACTTTAAGAGATATAAGCAAATACGTACTCTCCCCAAAAATTGATCTTTTGATATGAGAATATACGATTACCATTTGGTAATTGTTAGTGTTACCTGGATAGAAAGAAAAAAGAAGGGAGAGAAGTGAGGCAAAATCTCTCCTCCTTTCCTTTCTATCCAGGTAACACTAACAGCAGTTACCATATGGTAATCGTATATTCTCATATCAAAAGATCAATTTTTGGGGGAGAGTACGTATTTGCTTATATCTCTTAAAGTATAGCGATTTTTAGAACACCAAAATATATCAAATGAAAGCTTGGTTAACCAGCTTTAATATTTTGGTATACTAAATCATGTCAATTTAATAAGTAGAGAGTTATATGTACATTAAAAAAGCCTATCTCGCGTACAAAATGACGCATATAATGGATTATGTATGCGTCAGAGACAAAGTAAAATTTTGAGAGGATACCTTGACGCAAATCTAAGAAACAACATTATTATTTATTTTTTTCATAATCGATTTCTTATAGGTCAATACAGGCTCTGAATCATATGATGTAAACTCAGATTGTACTGAATTTGAATTGATAGAATGCAACCAAGGTCATTTTTGGATTTATCATCTAAAGTTTTACTAAACTTAAAGTACTATTTTACTCTGAAGCGAACAAGTCATCTTCTACAGGCGAGTGAAGTTAATTGATACAAAAAAGCTATGAAATAAGCTAACAATACACACTCCTTTCTTGCTTTGTTTTTACTGAAAACTTTGTTTTATTAAAAAACATCAAAACATACGTCTGGTAGTAAATTAGATTTCCTTTAAATTAATAATATTATTGAAGTCTGTAACGTCCACCATTTTGAAGAAATTTGCGGAAAACTATATTTTACTAAATTTTTAAAACTTTGACCTCGTTGCGCGACCTCGTAATGTTGACCGATTTTGTTCAAACTTTGTATGTCGTCTTCTTTTATCACCAAGAAACAGAAAATCCAAAGTGCTAACATTTCAAACATTTGAAAAATAAGAACAACCCTAATGGACATT
>CP045891.1:26987149-27030592 GCA_013387185.1 Caligus rogercresseyi
ATTGTTTGTTTGAACCCTTCAATATCCTCTTATATATAATTATAAACTCATCAAGAGAAAATAATGATTTATCCAAAGAACAATTCAAAAACAACCTTTCCATTCATTATTTCCCTCCCAATAATACATTTACATATAGATAAAAAACAGTTTGAGTCCATCAAATGCTTTGAAAAATAAAAAATAATTTATGATTGCTTTTTCTACTTAATGGTTCTATTGAGCTGCATCCTTGTTGGTGTGATCTATATCATATCATACTTTGGATCTTTTCAGTGAGTTTGATTTATCAGACGTGATTCTTGAATTTATCATATGAGTAAATTACTTCTGTGAATTATTTTATCTGAAGTACAACTTTTTGCTGCAAGAAAAGATCCGTCTCCTATCATCTATATTTATGAAGAGAATATTTCATATCCTATGTCATATACCTTATTACCAAGCATGACATTAAAAGGTCAATGGATTCCGATATTGATTTCTTTATATATTATTTTGAATCCATAGATTTTCAAATGCTCTTATTGTATGAAGAAATATTTATTGTTGTATGCAGATTATTATACATAAACAGTCAAGGTCTATGCCACAATTTCTTTTTAAATAAAGAATACAGTAATAAGTTCATTTTCCATAGGATGTTATATAAACAGAAAATAGGTATTTGCGACCTTATTTCTCAAGATTTGAGGAATAATTTTAAACAATATATATATATATATACCATAAGTATAATAAAAAAAAAACAGAATCTCCCTTAAATTTATTGATAAAATATCATTTATTGTCTTTTTTATTACTAGAATATACTTCTTAAAAAATCAAGTATATATTTTGCAGATAAAAATCAAAACAGGTCTTTACTACATTTCAATTTTGTGTATCTCTTAGTTTTGAGATTTGTTAGTCTATATACCCCATGGATGCCCATTAAGAATGATGATTGCCTTTTATAAACATCCCATTGTATACATCTTGTTATAAACTAAAGATGACCGTAATATCTGTTTGAATAATCTTCACTATATCGACAGTATTGATTTCTTGTCCATAATAGGATAAAGGTCTATTTTTGCACACCATGGATTCACATGACATGTCATTAACTTACAAAACACATTTATAAAATTCCTCTTTACTTATTTATTTTTCTTTTTAATAATATTTATTTATTTAATGCTTCGCATATTTGGTCCAGGTAAAAGTACGCGCAACCTCTCTTCTTATAATACAGATGTTTAATATTATATTCATATCAAAAGACGATGTCAAAAGAGCAAACAGTAGTTAATACGTAACAATTTAATTAAATGGGTATTTTCAGGCTTGTGAACGGAACGCAAAAATGAACGGCGTTCAGCTGAACGCACGTTCAATGAACGGAACGCTGAACGGAACGCAACTTTTTTGAACGCTGAACGTTGAAACGCAAAAAAAAGAGTTTTGCGTTCAGTGTTCAATTTTTCAAACATTTCTTGGACTTTTTCGGAAAAAAAACGTCCTGACTACGCATTACTTGGAAATTATTTTCTAAAAAAAGTCTCGTCACTTTTTTAAATATTTGAACGCTGAACGCTAAGGACGCGAATGCAAAAACATTGAACGGAACGCTATTTTTTTTGAACAACGCTGAACGCAAAAAAAAGCTGAACGCTCACAAGTCTGGTATTTTTTAATTTTTCTATATCAGTATAAAACATTTAATAATTAATAAAGTTAGACACGAACAGCTTTTTTCATTCGTAAGACATCTATATCATAAAAAACTAGGCAATCGACTCTACTTTTGATTTAATAATAAATAGAGAAACCACAGCATCTGGGCTATAACAAAAAAATATTAAATTGACAACAAACGGATATTTTCAGATTTTTGTTGATTAAATACCTTAGATTATTTTATATAACTTTTATTTGAAGTGACCATACTACATTTTTTTACTTGAATAGATAAAATTTCCAAGATTGCTTGCTTTGAGCATTGTGTAGGCAAAGACTAATAGTCTCTAATGATATAATTGTTACACGTCTTAAAATTAATAAGCAGAGATTCATTATTTTTCATCTTACTACTTTAGACTTTAAACACCAAGGAGTACTCATTCAGCAATGTATTATAGATTATCTTTTATCTAACTATGAAGTTCTTTATAACATAAACGTATTATAGGTCGCTTCGATGACGCAGATGAGTATTAAAAAGTTAAGAAATGAAAATGGGTACTTTAAATAGCATGAGCAGAGAATACCATCTATCTCAATTGAGATTACTATATCTCCATCATTTTTTATTGATTTGGATACATATTACGACATAATCCTTTTAGTCTGACTATGTTTTAATTTGTTGTATATTGTAAAATACATTAGCCAATCATGCCAATGTGTTAATCATTATATCACAAATTACAAAGGTCTCTAAAAATTAGATTATATATTTTTTTGCAAGAAGTCAGATAGTCAAACAATGGGCATATTTTAAATACTTAATTTAACTTGTATTTAAATTAAACTGACTTTTTCAAAAAAAAATATAGATGTGTTGGTGTTATATATAATTTTATATTTAAAAAATATGGCGACGTTCAAACGAAGGATTGACGAAAAAATAATCACG
This sequence comes from Caligus rogercresseyi, assembly GCA_013387185.1. NCBI lineage: Eukaryota > Metazoa > Arthropoda > Copepoda > Siphonostomatoida > Caligidae > Caligus > Caligus rogercresseyi. The sequence goes on from CP045891.1 coordinate 26,989,770, forward strand.
AGTAGGGGAGAAATTGCTAATTTAGCATCATCTCCTATTAAGGAAAAGTAGTGTTTTAAAATGTCCATACTCAAGAAATCTTTGCATGTTTTGATTTTAAATAATTATTTTTTAAAGGTCTTTATTTCAATTGTAAAGGAGATACAAAGTAAAAAGGACAGTAGATTTGTGTTTAAAAATAATACATAATTAAACATTATAATTAAAAATTAGACTACCTACCAAAAGACCTAGCTACAATAAGGTCATATCAAAGCGATGATTTTTGTCATCTACGACATCAAAATATTTTATTTTATTTAATATTGAGTAGTTTTAAAAGTAAAAATAATGGAACTTTTGCGTTTCTTTCCATTATTCGATAGACATATTTGTTCCACCATTTTAGATTATATAATACTATTATTATTTTTATTTTAATAGTGCATAGATAGTTTAAAGTTGCATGGAATAGATGGTCGGCAATAAGGAGATTGTATACATCTAAGATCTGATGTTTTAAGAATCCCTGTAGCCCATTTTATATGAATAAATGTAGATCTCTCACCTTACCGTCACATATATGAGTAAGGACAGTACTAAGATTTTGTTGCCAGAAAACACTCACACTAAAAAATAATACTCATGAACAAAAGAGGTGAAATGCGTGTCTACTTTTAACTTGTTAGTCGACAAATAACACTATGTAACAAAATTAAGGTCTTTGTTTGTCCTTTGGCTGAAATTCCTAATTTGAGTCCCATTTTTTACGTAGATTCCAAAAATGCCACTTAAAATTTCGTCCGAAAAAAGGTTTGGCCTTTATGACCTTTTTTGAAATTTACAATTTTCATCATTTCTAATGGTTCAGGCCCAGTTATCTTCGTTGAAAGTAAGAATAACCACAAATGTTAGTAGTATTTATTTTTCTACTATATCTGTGCATTTCAAATCCGTTTTTATAATTTATATATCTTTGGTACTAATCGAAAAAATCGGCTATATATTTTAAAAAGTTGACCATATTTTAGTGTTCTATTTAAGCGGTGATATATTTTTGTTTCGAGTCTATTGACTATAATCAATATGTAATATATTTTGGTATATGCCAATGTATTTCAGAACAGTTTTTATAATTTCGATATCTGGCATGAAAGTAAAGAAAAGATAAATTTAGTATGACGAAATATTAATCATATTAAGTAACTACTTTTAGGTGATCATTGAGGTTGCATTTTATATTATTGTGATTTGTTACGAAGAAAAAAACCAGGTTTGCCTTTTTATTTACATATAATTATTTACAAGTGTCAAAAATAATTTTATTTTTTAGAGAGTTACTGTGATTTGGAAAATTGCATTTCAATATTGTTATCAAATTATTTAAGGAACATGCAAATAAAAAGGCAAACCTGTTTTTTTTTCTTCGCAACAAATCACAATAATATAAAATGCAACCTCAGTGATTTACCCAAAAGTAGTTACATAATATGATTAATACTTCGTCATACTAAATTTATATTTTCTTTACTTTCATGCCAAATATCTAAATTATAAAAACTGTTATGAAATGCATTGACATATACCAAAAACATATTACATAATGATTATAGTCAATATACTCGAAACAAAAAATATATCACCGCTTAAATAGAACACTAAAATATGGTCAACTTTTTCAAATATATAGCCGATTTTTCGATTAGTACCAAAGATATATAAGTTATAAAAACGGATTTGAAATGCACAGACATAGTAGAAAAATAAATACTACTAACATTTGTGGTTATTCTTACTTTCACGAAGATAACTGGGCCTGAACCATTAGAAATGATGAAAATTGTAAATTTCACAAATATCCTTATTCTGGACACAAAAGCAAAATTAGAAATGTTTAATAGTATTTTTTCATGTTTTCTGGACATAGGCAAATAGAAAATAACAGTTTCAACTCAAAGACAAAAACTTTGTTACACAGTGTAATTGTTTTGCAGCACAAAACCTCGCAATAGTCCTGAAATTATTACATTGAGCTCAGACTCACTGAGACATTGTTTGAATCCAAACGGCCACAAAAATAGTCTGTCGTAACAGATACTTTATGTGTAGACTGCCTTTTTTCTTCTTACCGTATATACATTACTTATTTTCGTTAGTGTTCTCAGTATGGATGGACCGCTGACCTTTATCATAACTGGATACTCAAACAAGCATAATCACCTAAAATGGAGGTATATCTGGGTGAAACATTTTATTCATGGGAAAAAATGAAATCCTATATAACATTCCATTAGTGTCAACCTCTGTTAAGTTTCATAAAAAGTACTTTTTCCTTTCAACGACGTCACTGGGAATTGATTGACATTTCTCCTATTTTCTATTCCTTAAGACTTGATATTTTGACTCAACATTAGTTTTTAAGTATTCTTCTTCTCTTCTTTTATTGAATATATTGTGAATCCTGTTATTATCAAGATCAGTGGGGTCGACCATATAATATGCACTGTAAATATATTAGCACTATCATAAAAATTGTCTAAACAGGTACAGTAAAGATCTATGATGATTTTGTATTCTGAAAACTAAGTTTGTAGAAAATATTTATGTCATATTTTTATAAACCATCTTATGCCGTTAATTAACATTCATCACAAAATCAGAGTTTTGATTTCTTCAAATGTAATATCAATGTTTTGATGTTGTTCTCACATTAAGCCAGGGCACGAAATTTAGTTCTGTCCGAATAAATTATAAATGCTTTTTTATAAACCAAAACGTTTACAAATGTCCTTTCAATTACTCAATGATTTATATATATTATATATAGAACCTGAATAAATTTTGAATTATATTATTTATTCACAGACTTAACGAAGCCTTTTAACTAACATAACCCATTAGTTTTATTATTATTATTACGAACCTCTGGCCCATATCCAGCGCTTAAATGTACCGTTAAGCAATGTTAATGTTATACGATAGGTGTACTTAAGAGGATCTCAAGAAAACACACACACACACCATTGCCTTCGAGATAAGCGCTTTAATCATTTGACCACCATATAAAAGGGGCATAAAAATCCTTGATACTTCAAAAAATATCCCTTTTTTGTTGTTGTTCTTGCGTTGATAAGGCCTTTTGAGGTATGAGCTCTTTGTTTAAGACGAAGACATTAAGGATTGATTTATAGCATTCAAGGGAGATAATTTTCAAATTGACTGCTTCAAATACTTATTTTCCCGTGTAGTAATTGATTTATCTATCAACAACAGCGACGACAAAAGATGCTCGTTACTTAATATTCAACAGATCACATATGTGTCCCGTCAAATAGAAAGTAGGTTTTATATACTTCATGGGTTATATATATATATATATATATATATATATATATGATGTAAAATGCTTTTGGTTATTGAAGACAATGAATTAGATTTATCAAGCAGACGCAGTGATCATTGCCTATTAATTTGTATGTTATAACAACAGCAAAAAAAAACATATCCTTTAGAACAAGTATCGGACACTTTTAAGAGAGCTAATTAAGTAAATTAAAAAACCTACTGTCGGTATCTTTGATCTGAAAGAAGCTGTGTACATTCGGTTTATTGTTTGATTTGTGAAAAATTACTTACAAAAAAAATATTGTGACAAAGACATTATAAAATAAAAATGTTTTTAAAGTTCCGAGAAATATTTTTTATGTCGATTCTCTTGTATAGCTTTATAAAGATAAGTTAAAGTTTTTTATTCTATTTTGCTATAAAAATATTAACAATTTAATGAATTATTTTATTCCTCAAAAATATGCACGAGACCAATTTTTTTTTAACAAACTAAGCAAGACTTTAGTATCCTACAGCTGCGGAACAAACGTGGTTATATGTATTCTCCTAACTGCTCCACGAGCCAATCATGTATTTGGCAACGGTAAATAATAGTTTTATTCATATACAAGATTGTTGTTATAATAAAGTTTGTGTTTGGTCGTGACTCCTAGAGAATTAAAGTAGAAGCTCCTAAGAATCTAAAATGAACTGGATCATACAGGTCTCTTATCTTAAATCTTTTATCAATTGTCTGGACATTACACAGTACTATCAATCCACCCAAAATACCCAATAATGATCGCTAGTCCCAGCTCTGTTGAAGATAAATATTTACTCTGAGGGAACATGAGGCTGCCTCATTCAGTTTATACCTAAACGAGCATGGTTCTTATAGCCATATAAAGATATTATAATACTTAACATGCAATGCCATTTTTTGACAATTATTAAAGAATCATAAATGGTAATTATTTTGATGAATAGGAGTCACAAATTATCTCATATAAAAATAAATTCTAATTTTTGTTAATCGATATTTGTTAAAACGCCAAGCTGTCTTGTTTTTTAGATTTTAGAATATGTACGATTCCTGTATTTCGACCATCATTTCATCATGTTAATGAATCCGAATGTATGCACATACAATTATGTTCATGATCCTTAATTTACACATCGATATATTAAAGATAAATCAGTGACATTTATTTGAGCAACTTTGATAATTATTAATATGAAGAGTATGAACTTTATAAATAATATGTTCCTCTTTTAAAAGCTAAAATTTATAGGTATTCGCTCTGGCCTATGAGTCACATATTGTCTCATATATGAATCAATAATTTTTTCTTTATTAATATTTGTCATAATGACAAGTTGTCATGTTGTTAATTTAGTTATATGTACAATCTAGCTAAATTATGTAGATCATTTGAATATGTTAATGAATAATTGTATATACATTTATGACTGACCTCTAAATTGAACTCTTTTATTCTCTTTCAATATATTGTTTATTTATATCAATAAGGCTTGTCTTTGACGATGCGTATTATATTATCAATGGTGTAACTTGAGGCCGGAGTGCAAAGGAGTGTTGATAGACTTATGACTCTTGATATTTAGAGGGATCTTTGCATTGACTGTTGGCATTGACTGAGGGGAATGAACTCTATATGAAAAGGGGTCATGCTACTCATTCTTCCAATCTAAATAATAGGAGTTAAAAAAAGATTTATTGAGACAATTATATCTTTTTGATCAAATTGGTTGAGTCCCCTTTTATTACAATATTGGATGCATATATGTATGTAGTAGTCAAGGCCTCTACCCAAAGAAACTATATGTTCGAGAATAACGTCTGGTTTGGTCAAGTTTTATGTCTCTGACGTCACTCTAATCTGTCACTCTCTTACTGTGCCTTAGTCGTCCCTTTTTCATGTATCATATTTCCTTTTTCCCTTCGGAAGTAATAAAGTATCCTCCATGTCATAACTGTCTGCCTCTGTTATTACTCATTCGTTATACTTCTTATATGATTCTATTTATTAAGGTACCCCAACGAAAAATTAAGAGTTTTGCTGAAGTTTTTTGGAGTTATCCAGTCTTATTGTATGAATCTATTGCGACGTGACGTCATATTTGACGTAGTTACTGTTGACGTTTTTCTTATGCGATTTTTAATATTATAAAAGACAGTATATAAATAAACATTCAAAGAATGGATTGCTCTAAGAAGTGGATACTATAACTTTCCCGCTCTTGGACCACAGTTTTCATCGTTTTTAAAATCTGGAATGGTCCACATTTCTTTTTTAAAAGGCTTCCGACTCCAAGCTCTGGAGAGGGGGCTTCATGTTGCCCAAAAAAGGTATTTACATGGAATTACGGTGGATAAAATAGTGGGGGCAAAGTTGTTAGCGCCATAATACTCCATCATATTTGGATGAAATTAAGCCCATACCAGAGAGTTACGTATTACAAAATTGGACGTCAGCGTATCCATCATTAGAATTGAGTGTATATGACTATTGACAACAGTTGATCTCCACTCCTGCTTGGGGTTGCTCGAAAGCTCGATGAAAATTATATATTTTTTCGGAAATACAATGGATAACTGATCCCAGCCTCCTCCAAGTTTTTTTTTTAGATGCCTTTAGGGATGGAAAATAACTTTTGCTGAAGAGTATCTTGAGCAAAGAATCCTCTTCCTCGATCATCCAAAGGGCAAGTGCTTGGGTAAAATGTTTGCAAAGTACAGAATTGAAAGAACCAATTTACCATAGTATAGATCATAATTTATCTATTTGGCTATAACTCTATATACTTACCTATATTTCTATGAACTGGATAACCGTACTTTATACGGTTCATATTTTCATTTTTACCAAAGATAAAATTCTTTATTTTCTTTTTTAGGCACACAGCAAATGATGCTAGAATCTCAGAGCCGGCACTCTCCAAAGTCAATTTGTCATTCTCGAAGCAATTACCCGCTTCAGCTCTACTACGGAAGTCCAGAGCATTCCTTGAGGAGCAATTGGAGCGGGGCAACGCCTTCGCAGGCCCGAGTGCAATACACCAGGGCTATCCATCCTCGCCACCTTCAGGATATGTTCCGCCTTCTGGATATGGTCCACCCTCTATGGTAAGAATACTAAAATTAAAAGCATGCCCAACGGTCGTAATTATTATTGTAAAAATACAGCTTTTTAATTTTGAATTCGGATCCGTCGTTCCGATCAGTTCTTACAAGTTGAGGTACTCTCTCTCTCTCTCTCTCTATCTATATATATATATACATACATATATATATATATATACATATGTAATGTATATAAAACATATATATATACTTATATTTTTTTAAGAGCCTTCAGTATCAACATATATTTGTAAAAATCTAGAGTCAGCTGATAGAGCTCCAAAATAATTGAAGAAAAAATATTTGGATCCAGCCTTTGTTTCCCAAGATGATTTAGAAATAATAAAATTTTGACTCATCATCAAGGTTCGCAATTTACATTGAATAACGTGAAACTCTTATGATAAAAGTAAATATTTTTGAAATAACAATCCAATTTTGTTTTTATAGGATTAAGATCCTTTTTAATATAATAAATATTAATACAAAAAAATCCAATAATATATTGAATTATAAAAAAAACTAGAAAAAATCGAAATTTTATATTGTATCATCTCTTTAGCTTTTTGTATTGACTGTCTGTCGCTCAGCATATAGAGTTAAGACCCCTTTATCAGCGCAATGTCGCTGTATTTGATGCCTCGGCACACTATCTTATCTTAAGTGTCATTTTTGGTCAATTATAAGTTTTTTGGTCATATATCATCCTGCTGTCCAAAAGAAGTTTAATTTTTTTGCACCATTGAAGAGTTTATGGATATTTTTTAAATATGTTGTTACGCATAAGGGCCCCACAACCCTTAGGCCCCTAGGCAGCAATCTGGTTCATTAATTCGCTACTGTTCCTATGGCATGGAATCTACACTGCCTTGAATGAAAAATACCTGTCATTCAATATCCAAATATATATTTGTCTTGTTGAAGGACGGCATTCTCTCAGTGGTTAATGGATGCTTGATTAATTCATTAAGGATCCATAATTAATGTGAGTTGTGATCAATTTTTGAAATAATAATATGTCTCATCTATTCTACGCTTACAGGGCGTATGAAAAGACTGACAGCCATACCTGTAGATATTACATTAAAGTAGACCGTCTTTATTTTGTTTATCTTGAAATGATTATATTAAATATTAATATAAGAATTATAATAAAAGGAAAGAAAAATAGAAATGCATTGTAGTTTTATAAAAACTATAATCATATAGCGTCATGCATTATATCAGTGGTTCTCAAACTTTTTCTGCTGCACCCCCCTTTGGTCATTTTTTCGGATATACACACATTTGTTCTCAGAGTCCATTGCAGTTTATTTCACACATTGTAATTAATACAAATCTCAACCTTTTTGGTTTTTGGTCCATTTTCTAGCGGTGTTATTTAGTCTACTTTATTTATATTTTCATTATTCGTTTTTTCCCGCGCCCCCCCCTGCAATTACTCTGCGCCCCCCCCCCCCACTTTGGGAACCACTGCATTATATGAATACAAAAATTACACTCCTTTCTTGGATTGATCCATGTATGAAATATTTATTACAAAAATCCCTTTATAATTTTTGAAGCCATCCACTTCTAGATGTCTTTAGATCCGTTTAAATAATGTCAAATTATTTGTTTTGTTGGAATAAAATAATCGATTTTTTCCATGGCAAAGGTCTTTATTCAATTCAAATAACACAATAGTATAAAATTAAAAAAGATATATATAAGAGGGGGAGACTTGTTTTTGGTAAAAACAAAATAAACATTATAGTATATAAATAAACATTATGGTATAAATAATCGATTTTTTACAGTGGTTGATAATAAAGCATCTTCGTCTTTTATATAAAAGTTTAAGAATGCTTTTTGTAGTTCTCGTAAACTCATCAATAAAAATTATTTAAAAAAAAGTTGATTACATTTTTTTTCTACGTCGTATCGTACAGATATCATAGATAGTGAGGATATGTGTATCGTATAGATCGTAAAATAGAACAAAATCAGGATTTACTACTTTCCTTATGATGAGGAATGGATTCATATATAAAAAGTTAATTAGTGTTATGAAAGTAGTATATTTACTAGATAATTTAAGCACATGGATATAGACCATTGTGAAAAGACAAATAGTGTTTTAAGGATGATATTCTTACCACTGATTGATGTTCATAACTCAACAGCTCCGAGCGAAGTAATGTTTTATTTCGTAATAGCAGCTGTTCTAATCAATTGTCACACTCTATTCCTTTCAAAAAATATTGTTGGAGGAAAACAAATCACAATATCGTAGTATTTCTTGCATTATATTTCTTGTGAATTATCTCCTGTTCTAATGTTATGCAACGCCTTTCATAGTTTAAAATTGCCAACACTGGAAACATCTCAATAGCTGTTTTTAATATCAATTAGGGAGCTCGATAGCCGTGCGTGTTAAGACGTGTTCAACTCTCAATGTTGGGGGACCAGGTTCGAATCCCGAGAGGGGATGGTCATTTTTGATCTACCTCATTGATAAGATCCTAGGTTCGAGTGCACTAATTTTAATGCTATAATACTTATTTATATCCTATCGGATGCAATTCTATCGAACCATAACGGCAAAAAAAAAAATCAATTAATTTTAAAATTGTCTTAAGGAGTAGGAAAAAGGATTGACAGAGAAATTTAAAGAATATTGAAATTAAGCAATAATATTGCCCATATAGAAATGAATACACGGTATCTAATCTTTAAAGGATTTTAAAAACCACAAAGATAAGTGTCTTACTCATATTCATTTCAACTTGACTAATGAATATTCTTCTCTGCCAAATGAATATCAAATATATGAAATCCAAGATCAATCCAATATATTTTTTGCATATTATATCATGTTAAATATTTTTTATAAAATTATTCTGAAAATTGTTCTATTTAAATAAATATTGACAAAATTTAAATACATTTTCTACTACATTTTTGTAAAGAGAAGGTGTTGGAGGTTGCAATCGAGAGTCTTTGCATTTTTGGTCAACAGTTAGCCAAAATTCCAATTACTTCTCTGCGATAGGATTTTAAAGTCTCGAGCTATTACAAAATGTAATCGAGTATATTTCCCATGGGGCACATTTGTAATGGTCTAAAATAAATAAATTAGAACAATAAGATGATTAAAAAAATAAGATAAAATAAAAACAAAATGCCAATGCAAAATGGATTATATGGGGACGCTGCGTCCAATGACCCTAGCTGCGGTCCTGGCAGTGTGAAGGGTGGACAGTCATTGAGAGAGTTGGTGGGGCTAAGACAAAATATATACCATATGTTCATCCTGTGAATAAAATACGAAATTATTAAACAGTTATTTATTCGCTAAAATATTTAAGCATTTCTTCATCATAAGGAGTGCTTATTGATCTATAGCCAACACAAGTTTTTTACTATTTATATGAATAACCTTTATAATTAGACGTACCTCACTCAATTAATCCGGGAGATTATCTAAATGATGCAAAGTTGTTATATAAGAGGACCCCTCTATGAATGGGTTTGATTAAATGCTTAATTCCAAAAGGATGAATACTAATAAAAAATGTACCACAAATTCAAAATGAATAATGAAGAATAATATATTCAAATTATTTATTGACATTTGGATTGTCAACAACTGGGCAAACATATCCAGTTCAAATATTCGATGATCATTTACCAGGTTATCTTTGTGGTCAATCTTTTTGAGCATATCTTTAGGCTTATTATATGGATAAATTAAGAAAACACATCCACTTTAATATAATTCCATCCAACCAAATGACCAAAAAATAACTAATTATTACTCCCTTCTACGACTACTTGCTACTGAGTCTGACAGTTTGCCTGATCGAATAAATAAATCCAAGAGAAAATTGTTATTACGTACAGGGGTGTGCAGGCGAATCTAGACTAACTTTGAGTACTTGTATCTAATAAACAAGTTAGGGTAGAAGCTTAAAAATGTATGAACTGGTTAGTATATCCTATGAGCTTTGTTTAATAACAAAAAGATTGAAAATGTCCTCGGAACTTGAGCGCAGGACGGCCATTATTGTGGCGCTCCGTTGCGGAAGTGCGCCCAAGGAGATCATCGACTTCTTCAAATTCCCCAAAGCTACTGTTTACAGCATTGCCAAGTCCTTCCAGGAGTCGGAGGACATCGAGGAAGGATTCCTAACACCGGAAAGAAAGACTCTAGACCGATCCGAAGTCAGGAAGAGGAGCGCCGATTTCATTGATCGCCTCCAGACGATGATCAATGACGATCCAAGTGTTCCCATGTCGACACTGGCTGAAAGGCTAAATGTGCACAGGACCACTGTTCTCCATGCCATTCATGAGGACCTGAGGTGCAACAGCTACGTCCTGAGAGTCCGTCAGATGCTTTCTGATGCCATGAAGAAGAAGAGGTTGGAGAGATGTGAGTTGTTGATCACGTCATTGAAACACCGAGCTGCCGGACGAATCAGGTTCTTCTCGGACGAGAAAATCTTCTTTGTTGATGCGAAAATCAACTGTCAGAATGACAGATGGATTGCCAGTGACCCAGATGAGGTCCCTATCATTGGAAGAACCAAGTTCCCGGCCGGAGTTCATGTCTTGGAGGTCATGTCCAGCGAGGGAGACATCATGCCTCCTCACTTCTTTGCCAAGGGCCAAAATGTCAACAAGGAGGTCTACCTGGACGTCATGCAGACTGTGGTGAAGCCCTGGATGACCCAGATTGCTGCTGGTAGACCTTATCTCTACCAGCAAGATGGAGCTCCCGCCCACACGTCCAATTTGGTGCAAAACTGGTGCTTAGAGGATCTCGACATGTTCTGGTCAAAGGAGTTCTGGCCCCCCAGCAGCCCTGACCTGAACCCCTGAGACTACTACTTGTGGGGCGTCCTTGAGAGGGACACTAAAAAGCGTGCTCACAACACTGTGGACTCCTTGAAAGCTGCCATCATTCAGGCAGTGGCCAACTTGTCCAGGGAACAGGTGGCTCATGTCGTTGGGAGGTTCAGGCACCGTGTGGAGGCTGTTATTGTGAAAGGAGGAAGTTGGATTGAATGAACATTAAGAGAAAAGTCATTTAAATTTGTGTGCTATGAAAAAAGTCAATTAAAAGGTCTTGTTCTTGGATATGAGTATCTTGTTTCCGTGCTAAAAAAGGCTAGATTCGCCTGCACACCCCTGTATGTGCTGAATGGATCAATCAAAAAGATGATTAATTAATCATTTAATATAGACTTAGCTTTACTGTGTTTTAATTGGATATATTACTGTTTTTCGTTTGAAGAAAGACTTTCATATTTTAAGGCAGTGTGCACGAACGATATTCAAAAAGTGAAATAGGACAATATTTGATGATTTAAACGCCGACAGTGATTAAAACTGCCCCCAAAAAAGTAATCAAATAGAATGTGTGGAAAAGTGTTGCCTCTGAACAAAAGGAACAATAAAGGATTTTCTTTCACTTATTCAACTCATAGTGCATAATATTATTATAGACTTTGAACCACCCGGTCAGTATCCTTCATGACAGTCCTAATAATCATTATTTGCTACCAGCCCTCATACAAAAGCTACAATTATAGAACCAGAAAAACAAAACAAATACTTGGCTCGACACCAAAGGAAGAAAAGACCTGCCCACGTCCCTCTAACGGTATGAGAATTAATTATCATTCTACTTTAATATGTACTCCTTCATTGATGCGTTGGCCATAAATTAATCGTGTGGTGAAAACTTTGTTCCCTACTTACCACTCCTATGAATGAAAGGCATATCATTAGAACACAATAACGTTGATTAACCAACGATCCTGTACATTTTATGCATAGTACAACAAATGTATTGGTTTAGAAATACTGGAAAAAGTGCCAAATAGAAAAAAATCCGTTGAGAAGATGAAAAGAATATAATTTGATTTACTCGAAATTATAGGTCGGCCAATTTGTCAGTTTGCGATTAATCGACGTCGGTAGTACATTTATTAAATTATAGGGTACCGGTAAAAGTTTAGCAACGATAGTTGCCGATGATTACATATTTTATTACTTCAAAAACATTTTATTACATTTCTGGGCTTTTGAATAAATGTTATTATATTCATTCAATAAAAAAAATAAATGCTCTTTTTAGAAGGTCATAGTAGTCTAAGAAGGCGCAACAAACTATCATCGACTTTTGCACAACAAATAACAAAAATTAATTTATATAAGATATGAAGTTTTATATTTCATTGTATCTTACTAAAAAATACATATATATATATATATATATAAACTATCTAACTTAAGCATTTCCATTCCGTCAGAACCAAAATAATTTTTGTCTGCCTCTACTTAAATTTGTAATGACTTGTAGGAGGAGCCCTTCAGGGAATTAATATTGATGACAGTACGAGAAGAAATCAGAGAGACTGCTAATAACTACCCGCAATCTCAAACACTCTTTGATGGTCGATATTTGTTTAAAATGTTACCTTTAATTTTCGTATTATAGTTTCTTATAAAATCAATAGCATAAAAGTATATATATATATATATATATATATATATATATATATATATATATATATATATATTGCATAGGCAAATAGAGACGAAATACACAACACCAAGGGCATTCAATATAATTCAGGTTCTTTGGTTTTATTTGTTAATACTTTTTAGTGCGACATCTGTTGGAAAACAAAATAACTACTATTACACTCTTATTGTATTGCTTACAGGTCTATGAAATCTCTCACTTTTACCTCGTCATCTTATTTATCCTTTTATTTATCTTTCTGCATTTTTATGTCTTTGTTTATTCACATCATCATTATTCATTTTCTTAAAATATTGGTCCCCTTTATTATGATCATGTGAAAGTTAATCTTTTCTCGTAATGCTCCTGATGACGATGATGCCTATCATATAATCCACGATTTCTTTGTTCTGTGACATGAGGATTAGAAAATGAATAATTATATTGCACAAAGACATTAAATAAGAGGCACCTTTTATATATTATGGGAGAAAATAAGTATTCAAAACCGGAAGGATATCTGACGAAAGTTATTCTACCTGATACTGTCATAAAAGGAGTTCAAACTGACTACATCTTTAAATTTAAAAAATAATCGTTTAAATCAGATCTTAACACTAAAAGAGAAACTTCATGCAATCTTAATCGCTTTTTTCTTCAAAAAAAAATCCGTGAAAAAGTTTTTTTCCATTATATTTTAATTCTTCAAATTTTTATGCTTTGAAATACGTTATAATATCCTTAGTTTCTGATTTTTGAATTGTGTTTTCCGGTACTTCAAAACTTTATGATTTATGGCATGGATTAACTATCATTCATCTTTAGTTGTTCAAAACGATTAGTCTTATTAACCTGTTAATCCGGGATGATATATGTTTTTTTTAAACAACGGTTCTTGTTTCAAAGATTATCTTGAAGGTCTTCATTGATTGTGGCAATGACTTTATCTTTTCACCAATTATTTTTTATATGATTAATATTAGTACTCAAATCCTATATCTAAATTTGAACAAAGCTAAAGTTTGTTATAGGAAATGATTCCACATGAATTCATTTGAACAATGAATATATATTTTTTGTTTAATAAATTCTATATTTAGGGCGTATTTGGTGCATGCATATAATTGCAAAAGTAATTTATTACTTTCTTGTTTTGGCAAAGTATATAGATCTTGTGTACTCAGAGACATTTTATGTTCGTCTAGGTTTTAAATATTTGAAACAAAACTTTTGTATATAGATGCATTTAAGTCGTTTAATCTTCCAAAAGGAAGTCTAACTTTTTTACTTTGATTTTGTTTGTGAAAAGATTATCCAAAGTTTAAAATTTTGTATTAAATATACTTACAAAAACTTTATTGAGTTCCCATAAATAGTTAAAAAACATGTTGGCCCAAATTGGTCGTTCTTTTGGAATATAAAAAACCTGTTCGAAAAAACTTTTTATATTTAATAATAATGACTAAAATGAAAATCACTTTCTTTACTAATACACAATATCTTGTCAGAGGCTAACCTTAAATGGTACACCAGGTATGTATGTAAATATCAACAACTGTTTGCCAATAAATCTTTGGAGAGAAGTATAAAATAATAACAATCCCTTTTATAAAGTTGCAAAAAAATAGTTCTGCTACTCCAGGCTATTTATGATTTCTAGTGATTGTTTGGTAAATGATTGCTTCCTTCAAAATGCTCGAATCTTTGACATTAATAATCAATAAGGATTCATTTGAAAGAATGATCTTTTAAATCAACTAGGCATTGAGATTCGAATCTTTTTAAAGAGACATTTTGCCTATCATTACTAGTTTTCGTAGTTTTTCATTTTGTTCTGCATAATTCAAGTTTAAAAAGAGAATATGCTTTTTAGATAAAGAAAAATATCAGTAAATATAATTTATATGTGCTGACGTCATTTAAATATATATGTATTGGCAATAGTAATTTATGTTAATTTAATTTTTGTAAACTATTAAATGGAAAAACTTGCATTTTTTCAATGCTTAATGATGTGTTAATTTTTTTCCTTCTATTTTTAAGTACAAACGATAAATACGGTCATGTAGATCTTCCTTATGTACAGTAAACGATTTGGACTGTATTATTATAGCTTATCAATAATGACCTGATTAATAAGTAAACACTAAACTTAATATTGTCACTTCTTGAATAATAATATTTAGGTAGTTTAAAAACTATGATAAGTTAACACGTATTTATCTCGTGAAAGTCTTATGTTTATAAAAACACACGAATGATATGCATAGTTCAAAACTTGAAGACAAGGGCATAAATTAACATTGTTGTTCACGTTCCAAATATTCTCTATTGATGACAATAATAAAAATGTTTGACGTTTAGATAAAGTGACAATAATGAATACAAATTGGAAATGAAATTAAAAATCATATTTTTGGTGTACTAGGGCTGTTTCGGATAAATATGCGGAAAAAATGTATCATAAAATATAATTTCAATTATAACGAAACCACTTTAACAAATCTTTTCCTCATGACTTCCGCCGATTCGAATACATTTCTCCCACCTCTCAACCCACTTCCTGAAGGCCTCACGGAACCTGTCTTCCGGGATGGTCCTCCCGACCCGGGTCCACTCCTTCTGGATGTTCTTGTCGACGATATCCACGCCCTCGAGCATCTTTTTCATGACTGGGAAGTAGAAGAAGTCTGCAGGGGGCAAGGTCAGGAGAGTAGGGTGGATGATCGATGACCTTGATCCCCTTCTTGGCTAAGAACTCCTTCGTGCTATTTGCCATGTGGCACGGAGCATTGTTGAAGTGGAAGTACCAGTCTCTATTGGCCATTTCAGGTCACTTCTCCTTGAATTTCTTTAAAAACATGTTCATGACATCCTTGAACACGGCCACGGTGACAGAGGTCCTCACCGGGAGATAGTGCTGGAAGATCACGCCACAGTTGTCGAAGGAGCTGAGAACCATCTGTTTCTTCCTTGATTATTGCCGCTTGAACTTCAGGGGCGGATTGGAGCCCTTGGGAGCCATTGAGATGACCCTCGTTTGGACTCAGGAGTGAAGAAAGACACAGAGATTTCATCCATTGTCACAATCTTGTCCAGAAACTCCAATCCGAGCTCAAATTGAGTTTCAAGAAGGCTTGTGCGCACCTCACTCTCTTCATTTTGTGATCCTCTGTGAGCATCTTGGGATCCATCTTGCTGACTTGATTGAGAGCCCAAGATCGTCATGGAGGGCGTGGAA
Organism: Caligus rogercresseyi; assembly: GCA_013387185.1. Classification (NCBI taxonomy): domain Eukaryota; kingdom Metazoa; phylum Arthropoda; class Copepoda; order Siphonostomatoida; family Caligidae; genus Caligus; species Caligus rogercresseyi. Next base: position 27,005,979 of record CP045891.1, read on the forward strand.
AATGGTGTTGATCGACGTCTCGAACTTGATAGCCAGTTCCTCCATTGTCACCCGACGGTCAGCCTCCACGTTCACCCTCACAGCTTCAATAAAGTCGTCTGTACGGACCTTCCTCCTCCGTTAGTGCTCCTCTTGTCTGAAGAGTCCTTCCCAGCCTTAACTAATGGTGAAATGCGGTAGATTTGGCTTTGGGAGATGCTGTTGACCTCAAAGGCCGTGTCGACCATGGTCTTGATCTCCTTGGGAGTCTTCCTGGCATTGGCGAGGTCCTCGACGAACTTGTGGATGCGCAAACATTTCTCTTTTTTGTGAAAATTTGACCCAATGTTACAAAATAACAAAGACAAAAGCTTGATTTTCATAAAAAACAAAGTTGTAAATTGGTTTTGATACATAAGAAGAAATCAATCCAATTTGTCTGAGCTTTAATTTAAGTCTATGATATAGAAGATTGATGCAATATTTTGCAAGATATAAACTGATTTGCATCATTATCCGAAACAACCTCGTATTATATAAACTATCAAACAAATAAGTTGTTTAATTTAAGTTCCTTAGTCAAACGTAGATCACTATTACTATTTTTATAATTCATATATTAAATCAATAAAAGCACTTTATTTACATAAACTGTTCCATTAGCATACTTAAGAGTATAGTTATGGTTTGTATTATACATTATTTGTTGTATTCAAAATCTAAAACAGACCATTCAAAGTTGAAATAAACGTCAAACTCATTTTTTAGCAATATTATTAATAGTTTCCTTAAGATTTACACCCTACAAACATATTCATCGGTGGAATTCGGCGGTTTTTTTACTTCAGCAATGTCCTTATTTTGATTATATATATAATACCATTATGATGCTTTAAAAACAAACACAAATTCACATTTGACTTTAAACCTTAAGTTAAAGTTTTGTTGCTGAAAATAATGATGAAATAATTTGATTTCTTTTGGGTTTAATTTCCATATTTTTATTTTATTTTAAACATTATGTAATGTTTTATATATATTGTGTAGGCATACCAGTTTGCCACTTTCCATTTAAATAACTGTAATTTCAAGTTAGTTGTGGTTATTAGTAGATTGGATATTTTGTCGTGTTTTTCAGTTTTAAAACGGAATCTGAAAGATTTAAATGGATTGACCTTAAAAGTGGGATCAATATTGGTCAAGTATTTCTCCATCTTATTTGAACTTACCAATACTTTTGATCTTTTAGAATATGCCTTGTGCATTTCTTACGTTCAAGTGAAGGAAGTTTGAAGAGTTGAAGTCTGGTGAAGAGGTACACCAAAACTTTTGCTTTTTTCAACTAATATTTTTTTGGCAATTTTTAGCAATATGGACAGGTAGCCCATCATACTAAAACACCTATTCTTCTCATCTGCAACCTGCAATAAGTGTTATATTGAGTTGAAACCCTCCGTCAAAAAATATTTGGGGCAAAAATGTTTCTATATTAGATACTACACCGAAAAACAACACTGATGGTGGGCGTTAATTCTTTGTTATCACTCTAGAGTTGTTCTGAAGATTGCTTTTGAGGTCCACAATCGATTATTTATCTTATTATTTACTGGGTCAATGTTTCATCAGAGAAAAAAATATGTTCTGGTCTTTTATGGTTCTTTAAATAATATGTTACCATTTTATATCAATGAAAATGTTGCTCTTTTCCAACTTTGGTTAAAAATTGACAATGTAGTAGAACAGGACACAGTTCACTTGCATCATGAATCATCTAGTCTTGAGTGAGGCAAGCAAATTGTTTTCCTACGGATCAAATAGACTGGAAAGGATCATTGTTGCCTTTGATCACTCAATGCTTCTTCGCTTTAGAGCGTCGCTCCACGTGAACCACAGTTTACAGCCAAATCTTCAATGAATAGCAAATATCATTTGTTTTGCTTCCAGCACTCAGCAATCCGAATATTACAAAAATAGATTTTAATATTAAAAATTAATTGTGTTCCCTTTGCAAAATGCCTACGCTCACAACCAATTTAACACTATTTCAATTAATCCAGAATGAGAATCTTCGAGGCATATTGCTTTCTGCTTTCTTAATTGATCACTGAACTGCAAATGAGGCGTATAGTGACTCGTTTTTGCAATACATTTTCAAAGTTCACCCTGCATAATGTCGATGTGAAGGAACCCAAGAAAGAAATTAAAATGTTTGGTACAGTTTTGAAAATGATGCTAGTGTTTATGTTCATCGACGTGTAGCGATGGTTTTCTACGGAATGTGTCAAATTTAATAAACGTTAATAATCCGGCAACAATTTGAAAGGATCGCGTTACTTCGGTTTGAAAAGGTGTGTTCAACTCTCAATGTTGAGGACGCATGTTCACCTCTCGAGAGGGGAATATCAATTTTGGTCAACCTCATTGATAATATCCTTATTTTGATAGACTACTTTGAACGCTATAAGGCTGAGTTAAATCCACATACATCCGATTCTATGAACCAAATAAGGGGGGGGGGGGGTATGCACAACTTGAGAGCTGTACTCGACGAGTTATAACATAAATCAAGCCTGACTTACTATGGAAAGTGTATAAAAATTAGATTTCATTTACCATAAATTATATTTAAATTATAAATGTCAAAATGTAATCATTGAAACAATATAAAGTATAGATTAATTAGCTCTTTCCCCATTTTTAAACTAAATGAAGTTATATCTCTTAAAATCACACTTTACTAAAATTATACAAATATTATTGTCATATATTAGTTTTAAAATGTATCGCCTTTTCTAATTTTATACAAATGAACAAAAACAAGGCTAAAATACGATACTTTTTATTTCAATAAAATTTATCTATAAACAACAAGTCTATAAGAAGACTAAATGATTCTTATTGCACGCAAGACCGGATTATTATATGAAGGCAAATACATTAAGAATAAGATATATGTCCTACTGCTTAATCCGTCAATAGGATGCTCATATCAAAAATCAAAGGAGTGCAAGTACCCTCCATTAGACCAGGGAGCCCACATTTTATATCCGAAGCGGATAGGTTTGCCACGAATAAATTGTTTAGCGTGATGCCGCCCAAATTAAGGAATCATACTTTCGTCTATGGAAGAATATTCGGGTGTTGATCCAAACTTCAAAAATGATTTTTGCAAAGTCTCAAAGAGTGGCCTGAGCTTCGCCCTAGTGTCTGATTTTTCTATTTTTGTATTATCCACAAAATGAATATTCCTCATGATGTTTAAGAATCGATCTCTTCGAATATTGTTGGCTAAAATTTGAGGAACAGATCAGAGTTTGACCAATATCGTTTCTTATCCGGTGAAGAGGATGTACATGACAAAAAAAGGCCGCCGATGAAAACAAACAACTCATCTTCCATTCAATCCAACGTAATATTGCGTTGACTGGCGTACCTATTGCTTTCAAGAATGATGAAGTCTCTCAGGTTTGGTCAAAGAAAAGTTCAAAATATTCCCACAGATTTTCCAGAGAGATGGGATTTTTTTGAGTTTTGAAAGAGGTCCGAATAAAAAAATCGGTTTCTTGTTTTTCCAATTCATACAGGGTTGGCGAACCAAATTTTTCAGTAAAATGTAAGTTCAAATGCGCCGCTGCTATTCGGTTTAACCGGTTTCAAGGGCCTCAGCTTAAAGCTTAGACAAACACTAACAACTTTTGGGGGAAGAAATCTTGATAATTGCAGCGATGTCGAAGCAGGAGTCGAAAAGAGAAACGTTGTCCGTTCTCCTCCTCGCTGGAGTTCACCCGAAGAAGGCTGCAGAGACATTGGAGTGACCGAGTGCACCGCCTACAACGTGAAGACTGAAGAAGGCCATCGAAACAAGTCAGGGCACTTCAGGTGCAGCAGGAAGTGGGCGTCCACAACAAAAAACGAGATTCGGACCTCCTGGACGACATCAAGACCCGAATTGAGAATGATCCAACAACCTCAATGAGGAGCATGGCCAGGGAGCTTAATGTCCACCACAAGATCATCCAGCTCGCTGGCCATGGCGATCTTGGCATGAAATCTTTTGCTCGGACCCCAAAACATCTCCTCACCGTCAAAATGAAGGCAAAACGAGTCGAACGATGCAAAAAAGTCCTCCAGTACTACAAGTCATCTGGCGGCAAAGTGAAAATTTTCTCCGATAAGAAGATCTTCACTTTGGACGCCGTAGTCAACCGTGGAAACGACCGATACCTTGCCACATCAATAGATCAGGTTGAGGGTCACTATCGAACAAAACATCCATAGCAAACAATGTGCCTTGGTGTTGTGGCGAGCGACGGGCAGAAGATGCCGCCCTACTTTTTCAAGCCGGAGAGAAAGTCGACACTGCCGCCTACTAAAGGTCCTGAGATACACTGTGCTACCTTGGCTCAAGTCTACATACCCCTCCAGCAACTACACATGTACCCAGGATGGCGCACGGTGCCACACCTCCAAGAAAGTCCAGGATTTCTGTCGTGCCAACATGGCCGATTTCTGCCCGCCGACATGTGGCCAAGTTCGAGTCCGGATTTGAACCCACTCGACTTTTCTGTTTGGAGCGTCTTGGAGAGTCATGCTTGCAAGACATCTCACGCAAATTTGACGTCGCTACAGCAAGCCATTGTCGAGGCCTGGGACAACTTGACCGAGGAGTATATCAAGAAGAGCTGCGCCAGCGTCCAACGTCGTGTCGAGGCCGTCATCGCCAACAACGTAGGTCACATAGAATGAAATCACACCTATGTGAACACTCTTCATCGTGTTTGTTGAATTTTTTGAATCGTTTCATTAGTTCAGAATATATCATCGATATTGTTTTCCTTAACAGTTTACTGAAAATTTGGTTCGCCACCCGGTACATGCTCCTTTCCGTTGGCGTTTTTTTTGTAGTTACTCTATTTTCATCGACATTGTCGTTACTGTGATGAAGAAGACATGGAGCTGAGAGAATACCTCTTCCAAGGTTGTTTATATCCCCTTCGTCAGCTTCAGAATTGATGGAATCCTCATCCGATTCATTATTTTCCGGGAATCCGAGACTTAAATCTTCTATTTCAACATCCGACAGACTCTCCAGTAATGCCAGAGTCTCATGAGTGGTTGAACTTTAATAAATATGAATAAAAATAGATTTTTTTAAAGATACATATAACCATAGTTATAACAATGAACAAAAGGAAAAAAAATATTTACTACTTGGACGAAGGGGTATTCAAATACCCATCGCCCTGATTTGCCGCAAAAAAGAACCAAAATAATTATGTTGTTACAAAAATTTAACATCAATCAATAGATTGTATCCTTGATAAAAAATATACAACTTTTTTAAATATGTAATTATACTATTAATAATAGAAATTATAATAAAAACTTACTTCAGTTCCATGAGCAATTTTTTGGGACGCCATCAGATTCAACAAAATGATTACTCACGAGGAACTTATCAACCGGATCGTGTTTTAACTAATTTTTCTAGTATTATCAGGAATCATGAGTGCAAATCTCATCTATATGGTGAAAACGATCTGGAAGCTATGAGGTAATATTTAATTGGGCATTTAAATACCCCTTCGTCCGTAATGGGTTAAGAAAGATGACCAAATAGATAATACATTATGAGAGTCTTCATTACAATTTTTATGGAAATACTTTTGTTGCATCGAAATGTGTCAGAGATATATCTTTAAAACAATTACAAAATAATTCTTAAAAAATTACAAGTTGAGTATATATATATAAATATAAATATATATATATATATATATATAGGCATTAATAATAGAAATGAAAATGGTAAGTTGAAGGAACATAAATTCCACCCTTAAAAGTTTTTAATACTAATTTCAGTAGAGTATTTTATAAAAATATATATATTTCTAATAAAAGATTTGTACTAATATGTTTTCTATTTACATGATTGTTTGGATTTGTAATTCCATAAAGTAAAAATGAGAATTTGATTTAGATAAATTTATACAATGAAACACCCTAATACTTAATTACGTGAAGCAAAAAAACCAAGGAAAATATGTTCATTCTGTTATTGAAAAGAGTTTATCAATAACATTAAAAGGTTTCTGACTTTGGTTTAATCACTCATGTACGGCTGTTTCACCAGAAAGGGCTTAAATCCACTAGCCAAAGAAATTACATGTTTTTCCCTGCGTAATCTACAACTGGTTGAACTAACAGTTGACTTCTAAATTTCTCTTGACCACTATAAAAATAAAGAAAGTTAGGATAGATGTATGATTGTTATTTATGGTAGTTTTATAAGTTAAATTACATCAGTTCTTTTGGTCCGAAAGCATTATCAGACGTGAGGCTATCGATGAATATTTAATATTTCAGTTCCAGGGGCAATATATTTGCGCTATTGTTACTGTACATCTTTATTTTGATCAAAAATCGAATATCGCTACCATTTGCTTGATTTGTATTTTTTCATTACCGGCATCTTTAAGTATCAAAAAATACTCACAAATATACTAATACTGCCTTTCATTGGCAGATTTATGACAAGTCCACCGAGCTACTCAAACCAATTGAACACAGTGTAGTATAAACTAACGGTTTCTGCGGTAGTTTTTTCTATCGAATCCCAGCTTTGAGAATAATGCATATAAACAGTTATTGGCGAAGCACTTAGCCATGGGGGATCTCGTCAGGGGGGTCATTATATCTGGGGCAGTTTGGTATTTTCCTTTCAGCATCAAGATTCCAGGGTACTCGGGAGCGCAATGGAAGTTTACTGATGAGCTTGTGAAGTTATACCCATCGTGCGTGGTGAATGCGAGGAAGGAACTGAAAATACTTTTACGTTTTTAAGAATAATTACAAGTTTTATCGTTTTGGCGTTTTTTACAACCGTTGTTTCTGGTTTTTTATGAAGTTTTTTTATGCCTTTATTCATTTATTGTTTATCTAAAAGTGAGTGGACTTTTTCATGCTATAGTTTATATCAAAATGTTTATCAATAAATATTTTTATATGCAATTACACAAAATATCAATAAAGTAATAAAAAAAGTTTTTTTTTGCCTATATGGTTCAATAGAAATGCATCCGACAGGGTATAAATAAGCATTATAGCATTAAAATAAAGTTTGAATTATAATTATTCACTTAATATGCCATATCATATTCGTGTCTAAAAAGGGATATATTTCAATAAACTTGCATTCGGACTTGTAACATAAAATGATTGTTAACAATATCCTCAAGTGCTCAAAAGTAAGATTTTAATAAGCATATAGAAACATTTATATCCTACAACACACAATTCCATTAACAACTTCTCATGAAAGCTGTTGACGTATTCATATTTCTTCAGCATGCCTCATTAGTGTGGTGGCAACATTTGTTGAGTCCCTGCCTTCTGTAAGCGAATCACAACTCGCACGCTCAAAAATATAAATATATATACATCTTAATAGAACAACAACTAAATAATATGATTAGAAGTAGAAAATAAACTGGTTTGGAAGCAAATCAAATGGATAACGTGATGTTTTATTGGCTAGTCTTAGGTAAAGAAAAGGCAGCAGTCTCTCATTGAGTTAAATGTCTTCTTCCTTTCAGAAGCTTCCAACAACGGACAAGGAGGAATCTTTGCCCTGCTATATTCCAAACAAAGTGTGTGTCTAAGTGATAAAACCATTTACTTTCTGAAATAATCCATACTTTCACATACAAAGTTAATTCTCGTTTTTATATTTATTTACTTATATTTCATTTTATAAACCACCATCGATAAGTATTTTTATTTTTGTACACAAAATAATTAACCTCCTACAAAAATTACTCTTTTACCCAAAACTAATAAATCCAGCCATTATTATTTAATATTTATAAGACTTATTACTAACTTGATCATTTGTTTAGCCCCCTAGAAAGTACTCATTTCACATAATCCGGTATACATCGATAGTGAAACTACTTAAGAGCTATCTTTGTTAATATCTTCTATACAAAAACTCATTCTCATTTATTGATTTATATTTTTATACTCTATTTTATTATCTACATTAATATTTTTGTAACTAAACTAAATAAACTCCTAAAAATTACCTCTTTTTACAAAAAAACCTTCTTCCCGTTACAGACATTCCCTATTGGTAACATTTGTTTGTTTGTTTAGCCCATAGATTGGACTTCTCATTCACTTAGTCCGCAGTTGTCCGGTAGTAAATCAATCTAAAGTTTATTGTCTTTATTTAAAAAATAAATCATAATGTTTATATATTTATATTAAAGAGTCCAGATGGAAGAGCAAAGCATATTAAGTTATTTTTTTGGTTATTTATTTCACAATTATTCAGTTACTATAGCCAAAAATAAATATGGACTAAGGAAAAAATATTTTTGTTTGCTTATGGAATGATAACTTTTGATAAAAAAATATAAATATATATATGATAAAAATTAGAAGCTTGTTTTGTCGATCTATTCAACTTTTCAAACATTTTCTGTGTGTATCATTCTTTCTTTTTAGATCCTTTAATTTATATGAGTTACAAATATATTCTTCCGAGGATAGACGATCTCTTCTTTGTTTTTTCGTGTAAAAAGAACTATAATTCATTTAACATTCCACCAAATATATCTATATGTGTGTGCAATCAAACTAAACTGATATTTATAATATAAATTTATTTATGTATTTTAAACAATTACTTTGACATTTGTTGATAACTCAATAAAAAATCTTGATAGTTTCCTTATTTTCAGTGCGGCGGGGAACATGTCAGCTGGGGCACCAAGGATCCCAAGACTTTCATTGACAAGAATGATCCCATATATCTGTACACCAACCCCTCCAGCGAAGAATCCGAGGACTACGAGGAAGAAGATGACGAAGGGGTCCACAAGAGAAATGAGTTGGATGAGAATGCAACTCGCAGTGCACCCTTCAAGTTCCGGACAAAGCGCGAAAGCCCCGGAGGCTCGGTGGAGGACGCCGTGTCATGGAGAAGAACGGAACGCCCAACATACGCTATAAAAAACGTATCCGAGCGACGACGACGCTACATCTCCGACTTTTATACCACACTCATTGATTCCAGTAAGAATACAATACTTTCCTTTATAGGGGGTGTCCAGAAGAACTGATAAAGGAAAAAATGGTAATCAAATCGATTTCATTGGAAATTTAGATGGAATAGGCATAATTAATCATTTGAACATATTGTTTGATATAAATGTAACAACATTTTAAATATTTTCATGATTTTGTATGATTATAATAGTTTCTTAACTATGTATATACAAGTAATAGATGATATAGTAATATAACCACGTAATATAAATGAAATTAATTATTTCAAACAAGAAACCCATCTATTGATGCTTCATGTAAAAAAATTCTTAGTTGTATTTTTATTTGTTTCATATCTTTCCTTTTTGATAATTCCTTCTTTTTACCATTTCTATAATGTACTTTTAAACAACATAAAAAGTTTAAAGAAAACTAAAATTATCATCTCAAAATCAAATCCATTTGTTGAATTATCGGAATAAATGCACAAAGGCTTGTTATTTGTGAGGGCCTGAACTAACCTAACTGTTAAATCGTTTTGGGTACATAATAATTTTTGATTTGAATTGCTGAACACTTTCCATCAAACGCAATTATTAAGAACACTTATATGCAAAATCACTTAGCAAAATATATTCAATCCAATTTAGTTGTAAAATCACAAATAAATTTCTTTATTATCAGAAAGCTTTAAAAAAATTAATATTTATAAGAATGGGAACCGAAATCAATAATAATTTTCTTCTTTCTTAAATATTTAAAATATACATGAATTATATTTTTACCAATCTTGAAAAGCTATACGTTTTGTTAAATCTAATGTTTTCCTTCTCATTACCATTAAGAAAATAAATTTAAGGCTAAGTTTAAACAAATTAATAGTAATGTGTGTGTGTGATGATATATTATTCTTAAAGGATAACTCATTTATCTTAACGATATAAATCTTCATGATATTTTTAGATACAACTATGTTGTTAGAAATATAACATATATTCCAAGTTCGAAATCCCTCAAGTCATAGTCTATTATTTACACTACTTTCGAAATTGCTTTTTTTTTTTTTTTTTCTTCTTCCTTTATTTGTTCAGAGAAGACATATATATAAATGGACATATATACATGAATAAAAATAAAATAAACATTATAGTTTATAATAAAACTCTGAACAAAGACATTATCGACTATAAAAACACTATTAAAAACAGATAACAAATATATGGGAATGATTATTTATAAAATTTCATAATTTTTTTGATTAACTTAAAATATTGACTTGATGCTGATGGGTAAAACTTTACAATGCTGGCGGCGCTGGTCCAGGAGTCATCTAAAAGGGAAGGTATTTTGAGTGCCAGGGTAGAATAACGTGCTGCAGAGGATATTATCATTTTCCTCAAATCCTCGTTCCTCACAACTCTGTTGTTTGTGATGCAGTTGGCAATCCACGCCTTTGAGTTGAGAATGGCGAATCCAATCGACTTTGCCTTGGGTGACTGGGACCCAGTTTTCTTCGCCAATCCAAAGAAGACAATTCCTCTCACATAATTGTCTTCACTTTTATCCAGGCCTTCACATTCAGAACCACAAACTTTTTGAGGATGGATACATAAGGACAATCCACAAAGCGTGTTGTACGGTATTGTATAGTTTGCCACAGTTTATGCAATGGTTTGAGAAATAGATACAGTTACCAGATATCTGCAACTGCGATGTAAATTTCTTTCCATCATGGATTCCCGTCAAAGAATTCAAGCATTTTAAAATTAAAATACTATTTTTCAAATGGAATAAAACTTGATAGGCTTTAATTTAAAAAGTTTATCTTTTTCGGGCCATTACCATATCCTAGCAAATTAGCCCAACCACCATCTTTGTTTAAACGATTCCCTTGATGTGGTATCTTCCTAATTTTAATAATGTATTATTTAAATATGGCAATATCATATATAAATTGACGTTTTATCGAAATTTATGAATTCATTATGGACATGAAAAAGATGTTGATCAAGTCAAGTTTTGTATTTCTGGCACCTATATAGTATTACTTTTAATATGCGTATAATTTTAAATAATTATAATTTGGATGGGGAAGACATGATATTAATGATAAAATTTTGAAAACTTTTGTTGTCAATTTTCAAATAAGTACAAATAAACTCCTGTTTTATCAGGGAGCTATATTTAAGCAAACAGATCATTGGCATAATTGCTTGGCAATGAATTCGATATATATATAATATATATATATATTAGACCTCCCAAAAAAAAACCACTTTTTTAGTTCTTTTACATATACCCAACGATTCTGGTTCATTTTTTGATGCTGAAAACGAGTATCTAAATAAAAAATCTCTAGCATTGTTAGAAATCGGACGTCACTAGTGTCAAAGGTTTCGTTATGAAGCAAAACTTTTTGGTTATTACTTATTTTGAAAAAAACTAGTTTTACAAACTTTAGCTATGATCAATTGATGACTTTGTAATTTTTGCAAATTTTCGTCAAATAATATTTAGTGCCAATAAATGAACATAAGTGCTGACGCACCAACCATTTTTAAATAACAGCTCCTACTAGGGTTCTTTATAGTTTCAAGAAGGAAAAAGAAAAAGAGGGTACTCATGTTGATGTTTTAAGTTATCTTTTTAATACGTTTTTAAAACGATTAATGATAGTAGATTTTCCCCATCGAATCCCAATCTACTCCCTCTGAATCCCTCTCATCAGTATTGATACCAATTCTTTGAATTTTTGTTTTTCTCATAATACAGTTTTTCAATGGAAATGTCATTATGGTAATCTCGTGAATTCGCCAATAGACATTTTGTTCAACATATATTATATTATTATTATATATAAATATATATATATATATATATATATATATATATATATATATATATATATATATATATATATATATAATATTATATATATATGCTCATATTTGACAATCAAAAAATTATGGATTGAACTATGAATTCCGTAAATGAATCTAACGGGCGTCATAACCAGACGATACCATCAGCTCAATCACAGAGCTGGTAGCGTTGACACGATTGAAACACTTTCGGGTTGCGTGAGGAAGTGAAAGTTCAACAGCCTGAAGAATGTTCTGACGCTGTTTCTCGCTCTTGGTCAGCGCTTTAGTAAAGTCAGACCCGAACTTGACGGCCCTCTCTGCCGCGTCATTGACAACTTGAAGAGAGGTGACGATGCCGCTTAACTCAATGAATGTTGAATCAGAAGCCCATTGTGTGACCGGGAGCTCCAAGAAGGTTGGATGGATGTTTGTAAGCTGAAGGTAGAAACGCTCAATGAGATATAGGTGGTGCCATTTGGTATAAAAATTCTTGTTATTCTTTGGTAAATTAATCATAGCTTATTACAATTATTAAAGGAGCTAAGAGTTTTGTCGGCTTCGATGATGTCCAAAGCACTTTCGGCACTGACATCGAAACGAGTTTGCATTTTCTTGAGAAAGAGCTCCTTCTTCTCCTCGGCGTTTTTTCGCTTCCGTCGCAGTGAATCCACCACCCCACGAAATAGATCATGGAGGCGATGGAGCTCCTTAATTAATTTTTTCCTCGCCATGAGTGGCAAATAAGACGGTGCCCAGAGACGAAGTAGGGAATCGGCAGTGCTACGGGCAGCTAGTGCGCGTCCGGTCTACCCAAAGACCAAAGATGAAAGTAAAAGTGCCGTATCACCTCTTCGGTTAACGGGAATGTACCTGGTTTGAAAATTTCTAGAGTATAACCAATACCCAGTGCCTCGCTTAAGCACTTCTTCAGTGTCCGAGTTTCCATTTTATGTTAAGGCACTTGACTGATAGATCAAAGAGTGAAATTGAATCTGATACGGTGATTAAATCACGTGTTATAAATAAAAACAGGTTTTGATGAAATAAGATTAAATGGTTATTGTATTGTATTTAAAAGATAACTTAAAAACATCACTTGAGTACCCTCTTTTTCTTTTTCCTTCTGAAACTATACAGAACCCTAGTAGGAGCTGTTATTTAAAAAATGGTTGGTGCGTCAGCACTTATGTTCATTTATTGGCACTAAATATATTTGACGAAAATTTCAAAAAATAACAAAGTCATCAATTGATCATAGCTAAATTTTGTAAAACTAATTTTTTTCAAAATAAGTAATAACAAAAAAGTTTTGCTTCATAACGAAACCTTTGACACCAAGTGACGTCCGATTTTTAACAATGCTAGAGATTTTTTATTTAGATACTCGTTTTCAGCATCAAAAATGAACCAGAATCGCTGGGTATATAAAAGAACTAAAAAAGTGGGTTTTTTTGGGAGGTCTAATATATATATATATATAATTATGAACTTGATTTCTATGGTGTCTATAAAATATATGTCATCTTTTGATAGCTTGTTAATGAGCTGTTTTAACATCTCCAATGACCTAGAAGTGTGCAAGGTCAAGTATTCATCAGCTTTTGACTTATAGGAACGATTTATTGTTAGTTTTTTCATAATAAGAAAAATGCCCAAGAGATAAGCTGAGTATATTAATTTTTAGACTATAAATTGAAGTTTTTGATACTTTGAAATTCTATTTAAATATTATAAAGCTGAACAGTTGAAGGTAGAGTTGTCTCAAAAATAACACTTAATTTCATTACAAGTTATAATTACATTATTCACCAAAAGGGTTTTACAAAAAACAAATTATGCATTACAGTTAGATGAATGCATTAAGGTCACTCAAAAAGGATATTATTATTTGACTTCAGTGAAAAAAAATATATTTAGTTTGCTAAAATAACCTATGATAAAAGTTATAACGAAACTGTTTTTATGTTTAATTTCAGCAGTGAAAATATTTATTTAGCTCTAAATAAAAAAGTACTCTACAATGCTCATTAAAATAAAAATATTAATGATAAATATACATTCTATGTTATCACATTCATTGAACCACTTTATAAATATGACATCCTACATACAAATAACCTATTTCATTCTCTACAATTTGTCGAATCAAGAAACAGGCATAACTTTGAAATCAAATTAGTAAACTATCATTGCGTATCTATAAAAAAATAATATGATCAATAAATAATAATGAAGAGAAATTATTCTCAGATATTACGAATTGCAGTACTAATTTATCAAGCGGCGTGTTATGCAAGCGCCTTGAATAAGTCCATTAGGAAACTAATTCACAGAATTTTGAATGCCGTTTATTCAAATTTGTATTTATTGTTGACTGAGTTGAGGCCCTTCCAATTCCCTTTAAATTAACGATGTGCAAATACCCCCCACACACACAATGCTCATTCAACTGAACTTTTATATGGCATGTCATAAATATACACGTAAAAACATAATTATCTTCGTCGAGAGCCCTTGAATAGTGAGATCTGTCATTTTCATGTTCTTTTTAGTTAATCGTATTGAAAGACCCTTTTACTGGATTTTAGACATTTTATAAGAGGAAAGAGTTATTTAAAGTGTAATTCAAAACGGAAATGATAGCAATATACTCAAGGTAATTGAGGATATTCTATTTTTTTTACTATATGGTTCGATAGAATTGCATTAGACTAAATATATATAAACATCATAGAGTTTAAAATAGGTCAATCAAACCTATCATCTTATCAATGAAGTAGACCAAAAATGACCATCCCCTCTCGGGATTCGAACTTGCGCCCTCAACAATGAGAGTTGAACACGCCTTAAGGCAATGAGCTATCACAGTCCCTGCTAGTTGTTCATAATTTCAAAAAAAAACTTTTAGACAACAGTCTTCAATTGATGCAAAACAGATGAAATATGGAAAAGGAAGGGATGCTCATATTGCTAAAAAAGCTGAATTTCCCTTGTCAAAAACAAACATATAAACAAAGTAATTTGTACTAAGTCATCGTAAGCTGATCATAGAGATATAATCTATGTCTATGATCATCTTACGATGACGTAGTACAATTTACTTTGTTTATTTTGAACACACAAAATACAGCTGAATGTTGTTTCTCTGCTATTGAAGGAATCAGCTCTCTATATCTTTATATCTCTATGGATTGTTCCCGTTGACGTCATCCAATATTTATTTTAATTTTCCAGTAGATTTTTGATGATGCGAAAAATAATTATAAAATATATGACGTTTCTTTATTCATGAAAACATAAAACAAACTTATCTTGTAGTCTTGTGTATATTGAACTTGAAGTTTACTCATTGAATATTTTGTATTTTACACTCCTTTTTCACAGATTTTTTTTATTATAAAATACATGTTGAGATAATTTGATTTACCTAATTTAAAGAATTGAGATCACTATATTACTCAAACAGACAATACAACATCGTGCAGTAAAGGTATCTTTTTCGCACTCACAACTTTGACTACAACGGTGAGATGTAAAATGTGAGGGATCGAGTTCATACCAGTTTAATGTTGAGCAAAATTTAAACAAAAATGTTTTGGTGGTAGAAATAAAGTATTATTTACATACATCATGATTAAAACTACTTCAGGGAAGCCAGTATACGTTTGGTCAATGAATGCTTGAGAAAAAACGCTTGACATAGAGGCTTGATTGTGATTTCTGTCTAGTCATTTATTGCAATTATTCAATTCTCTTCCAGGAAAGAGGGAAGACACCAACTGACGGTATCTGTATTTTGTGTTTCTTCTGCATGAATATTTGTAGAGGCTTATTAAGTAATTATTGGTGTGAAAATGACTGCGTGAGAGAAACATGTTACCTTCCTTTTAAATCCATTCCAGTAGATTCTTTAAATTGTAGAAATAGTACAACTCACAGCATGTACGAGTGCAAAGAAAATTAAATTTATTTTATAAGCCTCAAAATAATAAGTAGATTTGTTTTCTTTATTTTTTCAAATAATTTGGAGATATGTATTAATTATATTTCTGTCTACTTTTACCTGGCGTTAGTTTATTTTATGGTCTAAAAATATTTATTCAAATAGTGTAACAAACATTATTTTCTTCAGTTACTTAAACAATCTTTTTCTATATATTCTTTTGGTAACCAGTGGAACTATACTTCATCCATACATTTAATTGCATAAATAGCAAATTAGTTTATACATTTACATATATGTAAAAAAAGTTATCAATAATATTTTTTAAATTATTTGGAGGGCCAATTTTAGCAGATCGAAATATTTTTATGTAAAATTGTACTTTTGCTCTTATAAATTAGTTTTGTTTTGATACGAACCCATATCAAAGAAGACAAATTCTCTCGGTTTTAATAACTCTAAATACAAATCTTGTTAAAAAGTGCCCTAAAATCCGGACTACATACGAAAACTCGATCAAGAAGTGCCTTGGTGTTTCCTTGCCTCCTTACAAAAGAATTATCTAAACAACCTTTATTTTCTTCATATAATTGATCTTACACTCGTTTGAGCGATTTCGTTTCAACAATCAATAAAAAAAATTGAGGGGGTTTCTTCATCGATTTAACATGTCGTATGTGTGGGAGTAAGTTTTTTTCGATACAGTTTAGTCTACCACAGTTTGCTCAATTCTTCATCAATTTAAACTAAGAAATTGAATTTGATGGGAACACAAACTCATGTGTAGATTTTTGTTTGCCATAATTTTCAATTCAGCTATTTAGTCCCCTTGATTTCTTTCGTACACATCGCTCTGATATATTAAAATGTTAACGCCAAGATCCATTGGTACTTCGGAAATGCTCTTGACTTGAATGTAAATAATAACTGATATTTGTTTCTTTATCATTGTCAGTGGAATATCGACTATGAGCTGCAAGGGTACCAACAGAGTTTTTTTCACACATCTTCTTTCCGCGTGAGAGGATATACTAAATAATATACTCTGAGGTCATCAATTCTGAATTATTCTTTAATTTAAGGAGAAAATGGCAATGTTTCACGTCGCCATGATACGAGTTTTATACCTAAATACGGGAATACTTAAAACTTCATTCTCAAGGTGAAGATATAAAATAAGAGTGTTTAAATAATTTATGTGGACGAAATTAAGTTAAGGCCATTTCTTTTACAAAATGCAGCAAGGAACTTTTAATTGTATATACTTAAAACAAATTTAAAACGTACTTGACGTCCTTGATGTCGATGGATTAATGTGTGAAGGTGAAACCTAGACCTTCATCAATGAAGTGTTTCTTCATCCTTTAGCGTGATGAAATGTCTTATTTATTTGGAAAAAATAATTGAGAGGCTACAATATCCTTAAGTTCAAAGAAATAGGAAGCAGATATAATAAAATAAGCAGGTTATAAAGTGCTGAATAAAGTTTAATACTATTTATTTATTTTGACGTAATGTAAGATTAACTAAAATACTCGAAAACATTAAGTCCTTGAAATCTTCTGCATAAAAATTTAAGAAAAAGTAATAGTTGTTTTATCCTTTACATATTTTTAAACATTTTATTAATGTAGCATTTTAAATTATGTACTAAACTTACCGTCATACTTTTTTTCTTCAGTTTCACTTTCCATCAAACTAATATGTTGTAGGCCAAGAAATATATTCCTATTGAAATAAATCAAATTCATAGTGCAATTATAATATTTCAAATATTTATTCAATAGTCATAAATAATAAACTCTCATAAGATTTGAAGGGACTACCAGATTTTTAAAGGCATTTGATAGTGTCTTTAAATGCAATGAATACAAAAACTATGGCGATGAGATATAAACCACATTCAAAAGATTTTAGATGCGATTGATCATTTTTTAAAGTACGAATTTGTATTTTTATCCAAACGATTTAGATTCATTTGAATTATTAAGGCACTAACAATGTATTACAATTGTCAGTCTAAGGAACTGTTAAAAATGGTTTTGATCAAAATATGCAAAGCATTTTTTCCGTCAGCAAACCTCTTTTCCTCCTTTTGGTACGTCTTGTCTTCAGCGAGTGCGGTCATTTTTATTATAAAATAAAAAGAACATAATTTTCCCCTTTGATTGTGAAGAGATTTGATTTCTAATGATATGCAAATATGGCTCAAGCTCATCGAGGAATGCTATTGCCTCGGGTAATTGAAGTTAATGAGGAAAAATGACTCTGAATTAATGTTCATGTCATATCATCTATGAGTATAAAGAAGCGAGATATTGCGTAGTGTCACTTCCTTTTTTTTAATCCGTGCATCTGTTCTTTCAACGAGAACAATGTCCTTGTGCCGTATCCTCAGGAATTACTTTTGGTAAAGTTTTGTTGGGTTAAATAGTTCTTCTAAATAAATATTCGACCTCACAATGGTATACCTTATATATATGGTATATAATCTCTTCTCAGAGTCATATTTAAAAAGATCAAAATGCTTACTAAATTAATCTAATCCACCAAAAATATGAATTCATTTAATATTATTTATTTCAGTCGTTATAAATAATCCCTGCAGATATAAATAAGCATTATAGTCTATCAAATTAATCTATCGAAACTAGGATCTTATTAATGAGATTAATTTTAAACTAAAATGTTTATTTATATATATTTATATTTAATTACACAAAATATCAATAAAGTCGATTAAAAAAAAAAATGAGATTAACCAAAAATTAGCCTTCCTCTCTCGGGAGTCAAATTTGCGGCCTCGTTGAGATATGAATACGCCTGAACGCATTGAGCTATCGCGTTCCCTTATAGAGTTTTCATTGCCACTTCGTTTGTTTTTATAATTATTTTGAACACACCATTTCATATTATATTATTATGGACTACAAGATATTTTCTATGCATGTCTAACATGTATAAATGGGGTTCCTTCTATACTGAAAAAAGCACTATTTATGTGTTGGGATTTCCTGTAAACAAAGTACCAAATTTATATTATCCCTCACGTTTAAACTTTTTAAATTGGTATGAACTACATGTATTACATATATTTACATAAACATATTTTGCACAAGAATCGACTCTCGATTTTCAATCATCCATATTATATACATTTGTTACAACTGCACTATGTATCTCAACGCACGTACTTATAATCTCATGAATTAAATTCCGTCATGGACTAACCGCAAAACATCATTATAATTAATTTATTACTTTAATAACCGATTAATAACTTTAATACCTTTTTATATACATACATGTATAGATAGTAGTCCAGTGAGTGATAAAAACGACGTAATATTTGATGCAAAACAAAAATATTTATATGAAATATAAATCAGTTTCTAGTTTTAATGAATACATTTAATGTGCAATCAAATATACCCATAAAATATTTGGGAACCAGTTCTGAATTTTGATTAATTTCATATATGCTTAGCATTAAAAAATATGTTTGATTCGTTAACATTTTAGTGCACAAAAATGACCGCAACTAATCTTTAAAAAAGCCTCTTCTCCAACTAGGGCTAGCAACATAGGCTTTAGTTATATATTTTAATTTAATATTCTAACTTTATTTTTATAATTTAATAGTTATTATGTGGGACTTCCTTTACAGTTAAAGTTATTTTTTGCGAAAATTATTTGTTTTTCATATTTTGTAGATAATATTTGTGTTTTCAGTATTTAGTTTTCTGAGGTTGGAATTATAAAATATATGCTATGAGAATATAATACTGAAATTTTGAATGGTACTTTTAATTGCCATTATCGTTGTACCTTTTTTAATATTCCTATTACTTTCCACGGAATTGAATCCGTGTGTCAATAAGCATAATAGCATTTTATTCAGTTCATCGAACCTCGAATACTCATTTCAATGAGATCGATCAAACTGAAACTTCCCTTCTCAGGGGTCGAATCTGTCCTCTCAACACTGAGAGTGGAACACACTTCGCCTAAGCTAACACTCTCCCTTAATCTTAATATGCTTATTAGTAAAATATTTGTATATGCCCAAAGGCAAATCAAATGAGATAGCTTAAAATGAAGAATGTTTTTGAAAATTCCTGAATTGATTCTAAATAAAACTCGTCAAAGTTAAAGACGATGTAATTAAATGATAAATGCTCTAGAGTTAAGAGAAAATATCTCTTAGAACTCATTGATTAAAATTATATATGCTCTCATCACAAAAAAAAAACCCGGCTATGTTATGTGGGCATAAGTTCGTATCATCGAGTTTATTCATGTCAGCAAACCTAAACCAATCAAACCAAATGATTAATGAGTGCAATAGCTCATGAGAGTGTGCTCGACTATCATTTTTGAGGGTGCAAGTTCGACTACCGGGAGGGGAAGGTCAATGTTAATCAACTACATTAAATAGATTTTAGGGTCAATTGAGTATATTTAATATTATAAAGATTATTCATATTCACACGAATGCAATTAAACCGAATATTAAAAAGGGTTAAGAGAGACAATCTATTCCAATTAATAATTTAATTCTTCTGTTGTCGCTAAAGTGCTCTTGTATTTTTATTTCAGCTGGAGCATGACTCTTCTTCTCTTTGCACTGAGTTTCTACATCACATGGGCAACGTTCGCCGTCATTTACTACTTCATATGTTGGATTCACGGGGACTTCCTTCCCGAAAACATGCCAGATAGTGATAAGCAGGCCAAGGGAGAGTGGACGCCCTGCATTCTAGCGATGCCGGACTTTGCCTCTGCATTTTTATTTTCCCTGGAGACCCAGCACACCATCGGCTATGGAACTCGGCAGACAACCAATGAGTGTCCAGAGGCAATTACTGTGATGTCCTTTCAGTCTGTCATTGGGTGTCTCATACAGGCATTCATGGTTGGACTCGTTTTTGCCAAGCTATCAAGGCCTAAGCACAGGTAGCCTTTAGCTTAAAAAACGAATATTAGAAAATGTTTAAAAAAATTAAGAATGATTGATCACAAAAAGTAATAATAGAAATTTCAAAATTGGTATATTGTAGCTTTATTAAACTTTATATATATATATATATATATATCCTAATCCAATCAATAAAACTTTCAACCAGCTCTCCGAAACATTTTAAATCATGGAAATATCTTAAAGCATTTATTTTTAAAATACATTTTTGTATCCTTCAAATTGATTTGTTTGCTTATTTTCATTAACCTTTTCTTCAGGACACCAAAAAACTAGCTATTTAAATTATTTATTAAAATTCATAAGGCAATAAAAGTTTTGATAGTAAAGAAAATTCCTTTAATCTCAGTAAGCCATATAATATATAATTTTGTATTTAAAGAACTAAAAAGATTATAGATGCCAAATGATAAACCATCCTGATATGTGTTAAAAATATGTAAAATGGTATTACATTTTATTTGAAAAAGTATATTTTATAACTACTATACTGACAAGTTACACGTGACTTGAGTTTAAATAACATTTGTTCATTGAAAATAGCTATAACATGATTTATTTTCTTACATGCAAGAGGTTCCTTTGAAATATCAGTACTAAATATACGAATAACTTCAAACTAGATAATTAATTAAAACATTTTTATATTGTTATGTATCATGTTTTATTACAAAAATGTATCCCATACAACTTACAAATTTACTTTCTACACTAACTAGGGCCAACACCGTAGTGTTCAGCAAGACTGGAGTGGTCTGCGTCCGGGATAAGCAGCTCTGTATGATTTTTAGAGTGGGTGATATGCGGCACGATTCCTTCATCGTAGGTGCACAAATATCCCTCAAATTGATTCGTCGACGCGGAACCATGCAGGGAGAAATATTTGATGAAATCACACCTCTTAAAGTTTATCCAAACACCGTTGACGAGTCCTGTCTCTTTTTAATTTGGCCTCTAACAGTCATTCACAAAATAGACGAGGATTCTCCATTCTATAAGTGAGAATCTATAAATGAAATACTCCGTATTGATAATAATAATTAATAAATTTGTTTTAAATGTGTTTAGAATGAATCCCAATGACTTGGCATCCTCTCGATTTGAGTTAAGTTTGACTCTGGAAGGTACCATTGAGTCCACAAGCATGACTTTCCAAGCGAGAACGTCGTATCTACCCTCGGAGATCCTTTGGGTAATCGATTTGAGCCAATGATTCTTTATCGTAATGAGCATAAGAAATATCAGGTATGTTAATAAAAACAAATTTAACCTGTAAAACCAACTGTTGTTAAGATAGAACATTGATTCATGTAAAATAGAGCCTTTGAACAACCCTTAAATATGATTTTTTTTAAATAATATTAAATATCCCAAAAATTATGTTTATATGACATTGGACGAAATATTAAAATGATATTTATTTTTTATTTTTTGAAATTATCCATTATCGTTCTTAAAAATTTAATAATTAAGTTTAAGCTATAGCTTTAATTTTGTATGACTGTTCTGTTGCTGAGAAACAACGAAGATGAATACGGAAGTGATATAGGTTGGGTGATATTTTTGTTTGGGTTTCTGTTTCTAATTCAAAGCTGAGAAGCAGACATTACAAATGTATAGCGGAGCTATCACATAAAATTATTCTTATATTTACTTATTTTTCAGGTTAATTTCTCTGCCTTTGACTCAACGTATGAGTTGGAGACCCCAATTTGCTCTGCCTATGAGCTGGACGAGGTGTATAAGGTCAAGACTAAAGAGTCATCTCGGAAGCATGCCTCCCGGGGAGTGCCAAGCCTGCAACTCCTCCACAGTTTCATTCCCATACCCCTAAGAGCCATCCCCCAAACCATCGTCCCCGCGGGGCCGAGGAGATCATTCATATGAGCCAGAGTAACACTGAGCTCCAGCACAACTCCATCCCCCTCGCACAACCTCCGACCATCATCACAACCAACAGCAGCACCTCCCAGGATAAGACACACTCGGAATCCTCCGCTACGTCCGCTGCAAGCACCTGTGCAGAGCAGCCCAACATTATTAAACACATAGATGAAGGCTTCAATCCCCTCTCAGTCTCCAATGAAAACGTTCCAGACATTTGAGGCCACTCCTCAATACATAATAATGATATAAAAATGGTTATCTATGTACTATGTCCCCTCACTATGGGAACCACATATATTTATATAAGAAAGGAAGAAAAAAGTACTACAAAATCATTATTCACTCAAACCCACTCCTACCTATAATTCAACTCTTAAGTGCCTTATGTTAAAAGCTTAATAGCTGAGAATATTTTTTATACAACTCCATAATATTATATTTTCTATTTTATGCCTTAAATTAAATAAATTTATACATGTTGCAAAGCAAAAAAACCCGACTGTTTTAAGAATATCATTTATTTCATGGGGGATATGCTTCTATAAAACAAGGTAAAAGTTTCGCGCCCTTTTATAATAATAGAAACTTGATTCTTTGTTTAGCTCCTAGATCAGCCCCACAATAATATAATGTTTAGGAGCCATCATTTATTTCAAAATAAATCAAATTTACACAAAGTAAGAAGGCTCCTAAAAGACTTTTCAATGTTTTTTTACCAACTCGTCCATCTCGCTCTTCCTTCAGAGACAGACACACATAAATAGGTGGATAGGGTATGTCATCGTCTTCATCGAGTCGAAAAATCGGGTAGATAACTTCCCATCTAGTAGAGGGTTTCCTTTAGCCAAATATATCAGTTGACCATAGCAAACATTTTCAATATATTTTTACTAGTGAAATGAAAAATATTTCTCCCATAGATGCCTCTGGGACAAAATGCTTCGATGTCTGAAGGGATTTATGACCAACCATTAGTCCTTCCAAATTGTCTATTCTTAAAGGAGCTTATAGTTTGATAAATTGATGTAGGAACATACCTGATTCTTTGTGTCTTCATGAACGAGGAATTCCTAGCCCATAGTATCGTTGTGGCCCTTTTTATATTATTTGAGTCCTTTTTTTGAATATGTAAAGAACCGTACAGATATTGTATCTATTAAATTAATTATATTTTTATACTAGGTCTCAGTCAGTATGTAAACTACTATATAAAGAAGGAAAAGTGACATATGGTTTTGATTATTACATTATTCATTCATGTCATATGAATCTCATAGCACATTGAATCGAAAGTATTGTCATATGTCTATAATGACTTCACACGCATTTACGGTATTTTTTTCTCATTCAATTAAAATTGTTTCTAAGTAGATACTTGTATTAGTTAGTTGAAGCTTTAATATTATATTACAACTAGAGGCATATATATATATACACCAAGAGTGTGAAAACCTCCGCCGTCCCGGGGTCCTATGAGCTTCCGAGGCGAATTTTTCACGACTGGGGAGGCGTAGAGGGACGGGGGAGGGTTCCCCTCGACGGAAATTCCGAGTGGAGAAGACGCTCCCGGCACCGATTTCACAGCACAGCGACATCTATTGGCAGAGTAGGCTAACTGAAATATTTATTAGTATTTAGTCATTTGCATCTTAATTCTGTACTCAGAGATGCCAAAAATTTATCACTTGTTACTTTTGACACTTCTAATAACTCACAAAGTTTCATCCGAATCCGTTCGTACTTTTTTGAGTTATCCTGCTGACAAACCCACAAACCAACAACCAGTGAAAACAATACCGCCTTCGGACGTGAGGTAACCAGTGAAACAATACCTCCTCGGCGGAAGGTAATAATATAGACATAAAAATATATAAACAAACTTAAGTAAAGAATTACAGTCACACAATGAGTA
>CP045891.1:27030692-27173905 GCA_013387185.1 Caligus rogercresseyi
TTATTGTTTTTTTTTTTTTTTTTTTGTACTTTCGTACAACATTTATTTTTGAATGTTACCAAACATCAAAAAAAACAAGCCAACTCATTACACGAACAAACACAAAATTTACACAACTAATATTAACAAAACAAAATCAAAAACTCCCAACATTTTATTTACATATTTAAAAAACATTTTTTCGATAGGGGGGACTTTGTGCTTCTAATTATATAAGTAAAATCTGTATTTTAGTTACAATAAAATTTATTTCGGTGCTATCAGGGCATTGTAATAAAACAAATTCCTCTTGGTTAAAAACTGGCCAAACTTCATATAATTTTTTGAACAACCATATCCCATATTTCTATTAATGTGTTACCACTCAAAGAGAAAGTGCTTGCTCGTTTTCATTTTTTCTTTGCAAAACAAAACACAACGCTCCTCACGAGGTCTTGCCATAATTACTCCAAACACAAAGTGTTTGTTGCTATTCGTATTTTAACCAGTATAAGGAATAGGAAAAATTTGGGTTCTCCCATAATCTTAAAAACATCCTTGGTTTAAAACTTAAATCTAGCCTATCACACTTCCTTTAATCTGTTTTAAAAAAATGGGTTTTTGTCATTCTTTTAACTAAAAAACCTCGAAGCATGGCATTGCCGCTTAAATTTATAAAATTAAAAAAGGAGTCCCTTGAGCCGCATTGTCTTGTTTGAATTGGACCTCTCTTTTATTTTCTCCCTCTCTAACATTTCACTCCCCGTAAAAAGTAGACTATAGTTAAAAAATTTCACCCATGAAAGTAATTTTTTTTCCTAACAGAGGTATTTATAGAAAATTCAATCTTGGATTGTCTCTAACCGGTTCTTGCCATTCCATTACCTTCAATGCTTCTTTCGAAATCTCGAGATTGATATCTGCATTTACCTCCAAAAGTGGCTTATTTTCCTAGACATGTCCAAAACCTTCTCAGGTCCACAACCTCAATGTCTTCTTTTGTGACTCCGATTTTATTTTGCAAATTTTGCAAGACAATCTTACCCACACCGTTGTATCATCCAAAATTCTTCTAAACCACCCGAACAGTATGGACTTCCAATAGTTTTAAAGCAAACCATTCCTAATCCCCCCCACTTTTTTACTACGGGCTATGTCTTCTTCTGGTAAAAATTTATTCGGCTTGTCTTTAAAAAGAAAATGTGACTCTATTTCTAGAACTTCTAAGGTTAGATCTTCGCAATATGCAGTAGATCTAAGTAGATGGATGGACTTTGGGTATATTAAAGGTATTCCAAACACATACCTCGCGGAAAGATTCATACTAGAAAGGATGAGAGAGTCGATGATGTATACTTAGCTTTTCTAGGATCATTCTCTTGTTTTCTGTCCTGTCCACTTCATCTATTGAGATGAAGGATCCTAGCACCTTCAATACTGGCACTTTTTATAAACCAATATCTTTTAGATATCCTACATTATTCCCTATAAATTTTGATTTTTCTACATTTACTTCTAGGCCCGATATTTTTTTAATAAATCTATAATATTCAAAAACCTTATTTTGCAGATTCTCTAACCGCTTCAACACTTCCTGAGAAGGCAGTATCGTCAAATCATCGGCAAAAAGCTTTCACTTTATTTTTTCGTGGCCAATTTTCACACCTTTTATAATTTTACTTTGATCTATTTCTACCAAAAGCCATCCATGCTATAATAAATAAATAAGGAGACATCGGATCCCCTTGCCTGCAGCTCTCTTTATATAGAAAGGATCACTGTTCTTATTATAGTATGTTTGATTATTATGTTTTATTGATATGTGTTTGGAAAAACTACCATCAAACCATACCAAATTATCAACATTATAATAGTCTAAAATAGATTCAAAGAATCAAAAGTAATTAACTTGACTTAGATCTTAAAGAAAACCATAGAAATCAATCACTAGCAATATTATATGTTTATTTGCTTTTCTTTACAATAAGGAGATACTTTAATATATAATACTAATAATATTATACAGTCAAAAATGTAATTGGCATTCCTATATACATATGTATTTATTTGATGTTAAACCATTTTCAGTTCAAAGTCGGGTTCTAAATGACAGCAATAACTTTATATGGAAATCCGAATACTTATGCACTCTTCATAGTATGCTTATATGCATATTAGGTTCATAGGAAATATATATGCTTAAGGCTTCTCTTTCATATAGTTTTCATGCATATTTTATAAAAATAATAGCAAACTGTATTATGTTTACCATTTCGCATACACTATTTCAAAGTAACTTCATAATATTAGTTTAGTATAGAATTACTCATACTGGTATGTTTGTTATTTAAAACGTTTATTACTCCAGGCATAGAAATAAAAAGGTATTCAAACTAAACTTATGAATAGGATCACACATACATCAATTTTAGAGATGTCATCATAAATATTTTTAATTATCGTTTTTGTCAAGGAGCAAAATTGATTTCACTATTTACCATGCTCCTGATTGCATAGGATATTTTATATATTCAAGGCCCCATAATGAAAGTAATAATATATCATAGAAAATGGTTGCATTATTTGTCAAAGCATTGCCAACTTATTACTTACTTTTGTGTTCAATCAAGCTCTTTTCACCTCCAATTGTGACATCTCCAATCATCTTTTTTTTTGAACTCTTAAACAGCATCTTCTGGCGGAAAAAAAAATCCTGACCACAATCTCTGATGTGAAAGAATAAAAAGCAGTCATTGGGTGTCAAGTCAGGGCTGTACAGCGAATGACTCATCAACTTATATGCTTTTGACCGGTCAAAAAGGTGCGTGTTTGAGCCGATCTGTGGGAGCTCGACTTGGTATGGAGAAAAATAATTTGTCACAAAACCACCATCATAGTACAATTGGGTACGGTTACTTTGATCTCCTACCTGAGCTAGAAACAAAGAGAAACCACACTTTCAAGACGGCCATCGTGCTAACATTCCTCACAAACCTCTCTATTATTATACTTATTATAGAAGAACGAGGAAAAAAAGTATTCGTCATCCAGAGTGCTCCCCGCCTTGTTCTTATTATTGTTATGTTTACATTGATTCATCATTGCTGGGGAATGTGAGTGGAGGGTGGCATGATTCCAGTCATTATATTTGCCCCGTCTCGTCTCATTCCTCCTCAATGATCGGAGGAGGAGACGAGACGTTTGGGAGCTCCTTCATCATGTGATCGCTCCTAGCACTGACTCGGCTCATGATATGTTCAACGGGACTCGCGGATCCAGATCTTTCTATATAAGTACAATAATAGAGAGGTTTGTGAGGAATGGCTAGCAAGATGGCCGTGTTGAAGTGTGGTTTCTCTTTGTGTCTTAGCTCAGGTAGGAGATCAAAGTAACCGTACCCGTACAATATTCTACAAAAATTTCTAAAATAATCTTGGATATGTCAAGTACCAACACTTAGTGTTGGCAAGACCAAAAATATACATTCTTGAAAGTTCTTCCACCATACTTAAATGTTTCAAAATTTATTCCAAACAATCAACTTACAATGAGGAAACTAATTGAAAAAATTAATATCATCGTTGTCGTCTCCTGCAGGGCAAAGTCCTCAATCAGGGCATATTAGGTCGGCCAATAGTATATACGATTATTCGATTTGTGAAGTGTTATAAAAATATAGGTAATAAAGCATTACAATTTAAAATTTAAAACCAATACGTTTGCTTGTGTTATGGTCATATATTGGCGTAGGACATATATATGGGAACCGGACTTTTTGTGTAGACAGCCATTATTAGACGGACACTTCTTAGACGGACATTTTCTTAGCACGGACACTTCTTAGACAGCCATTTCTTAGACGGACACTTCTTAGACACGGACACTATTCTTAGACACGGACAACTTCTTAGACAGGGACATTTCTTTGAACACCATTAAAAATGTACTCACAATTAAATAGGCCCTCGGGTTCTGCCGAAAACAATCATGGTGTTTCGGAATTACAAATCCTCCACCAATGGGCCCTTGGGTTCCGCCAAACACAATCGGGGTGTTTTGGGGTTACAAATCCCCCGCTAATGGGCCTTTGGGTTCGCCAAACCCAATCGGGGGTTTTGGGTTACAAATCCCCACCAATGGACCCTCAGGTTCCGGCCGACACCAATCAGGGTGTTTTGGGGTTCAAATCCCCCGCCAATGGGCCTCGGGTTCCGCCGAACACATTCGGGGTGTTTTGGGGTTAAAAATCCCCCGCCAATGGGCCCTCGGGTTCAGCCGAACACACTGGGGTGTTTTGGGGTTAAAAATTCCCCGAATGGGCCCTCAGGTTCCGCCGAACACAATTGGGGTGTTTGGGTTATTAATCCCAGCCAATGGGACCTCGGGGTCCGCCGAACACAATGGGTTGTTTTGGGGTTACAAATCCACCGCCCATGGGACCTCAGGTTCCGACAAACCTAATCGGGGTGTTTTGGGGTACATTATCCCCCCCAATGGGCCCTTGGTTACACCAAACCTAATCGGGGTGTTTACTATTACTATTGTTTTCGGTGGAACCTGAGGGCCCATTGGCGGTGGGTTTGTAACCCCAAAACACCCCGATTAGGTTTGGTGGAACCCAAGGGCCCATTGGGGGATATGTAACCCCAAAACACCCCGATTAGGTTTGTCGGAACCCGAGGTCCCATGGCCGGGGGATTTGTAACCTCAAAACAACCCAATTGTGTTCGGCGGAACCCGATGGCCCATTGGCGGGGGATTTGTAACCCCAAAAACACCCCGATTTTTTTCCGGCGGAACCTGAGGGCCCATTGGCGGTGGTTTGTAACCCCAAAACACCCCGATTAGGTTTGGTGGAACCCAAGGATCTTGGGGGGGGGGGGGGGATATGTAACCCCAAAACACCCCGATTAGGTTTGTCGGAACCCGAGGTCCCATGGGGCGGGGATTTGTAACCCCAAAACAACCCAATTGTGTTCGGCGGAACCTGAGGGCCCATTGGCGGGGGATTTTTACCCCAAAACACCTCGAGTGTGTTCGGCAGAACCGAGGACCCATTGGCGGGGGATTTGTAACCCCAAAACACCCCGATTGTGTTCGGCAGAACCCGAGGGCCCATTGGCAGTGGTGTGTAACCCAAAACACCCCGATTAGGTTTGGTGGAACCCAAGGTTCCATTGGCGGGGGATTTTTAACCCCAAAACAACGCCGATTGTGTTTGGCGGAAACCCGAGGGCCCATTGGTGGAGGATTTGTAATTCCGAAACACCATGATGTTTTCGGCAGAAACCGAGGGCCTATTTTAATTGTGAGTACATTTTAATGGGTGTCTAAGAAATGTCCCTGTCTAAGAAGTGTCCGTGTCTAAGAAATGTCCGTTTAAGTAATGGCTGTCTAAGAAGTGTCCGTGTCTAAGAAATGTCCGTCTAAGAAGTGTCCGTCTAAGAAATGGCTGTCTAACAAAAGTCTGGAGCCATATATATACCTATATATATATATATATATATATATATATATATATATATATATATATATATATATATTATATATATATTATATATATATATATATTTATATATATACAATAATAGCTTGAAAAATAATATTTTATAGGCTAAGTAGCTTCTCTAATAATGATAAAATCCATTTTCCTTCATTATATATTATGGTATATATGTAGAAACCCTACAAACATATTCTTAATGATGCAGCGAGATTTCAGTGAACAGGGTATATATATATTATATTATATATATATATATATATAGATTATATATATCATATATATATTATATATATATACTATATATAATATATATATTATATATTATATATATATATATACTGCTTTGTTTCTCACAAGGACCAGCACATTACTCGAAAAATTTTTATATAGTTATATATACTTTCTTTTGGATGTATAATGATTCCATTGAGAGGATGGCAATCATCATGAATGAGACTTGAGGTAGTTAGACTGTTTCTATGCTCTATTGGCCTGAATTATCATTATCATATGAGTTTTCATCTCAATGAATATTATAATAATGAGAAGTAGGGGAGGGAAGAAAATGGATTGTTTTGGCACTATATTAATGACGTATTTGTTGTTCTTTATGAGCCGGTGGAACATAGAGGAAATGAATGTTTAATTGTCAAATTGTACGATTTTTTGACAGGGATGTAAACAAAAAAATTGAAACGCTTATGTTTGATACTCATGTTGTGAAATAATATGGAATCCATGTGTTTACAATATAAATATTTTATAATATTATAAATTTGATTTATTTTATTTAATTCATATAGAAGTGTTCATTTTAACGAAAATATTAATACAAAAAAATGATTTTTATACTCGTACACGGCCATTGGAACAAGTCTTTAAAAAAAAAATATTTAACCTTTCTAATTGCCTCTGCTATGTTTTTTATGTCTATGAAGTTCATTGTTTTATCTTCGAGGATAACTTTTTTATGAATAATTATGAAAATTTAAGTCTAAAGAGGAAATTAATTTTAAGCTATAATGTTTATTTATGTTTTTATTAAAAAACTTAAATACATTTATTGATACAATTTTCTATAGATTATATACCTATAATTTGTTGTAATAAAAACCTTTGTCGATGAAAAAAGGTGCTTAATCGGACTTGCTTTAATTAGAAAGACTTCTTTATACGTTTTTTTTTTTAGTTAAACCAAGGATTTATTCAAAGTTTATCAGTCCAGCTACATGACATCATCAGAACAGTGGATAAAATATATACTTTGTCGGGGAGAAAAGGTTTCTCGACGAACGAAAACTCTGTTTTTCTGCAATAATGATCTAGATAGAAGAGGAAAATAATGGCATACGGAAAAACAATCAAATGATATGAGTGAATATACCTAGGTATTGTCTATACATTGCATCCATTTAATAATAAAAATACTCAATATACGTAACAAATATTGTTTGAACATTATTTAGATGATTTTCTAAAATGCCCATCATATATTTGACTTTTTTTTCATCTTTCATTAAATTACACTTTTTGAGGTTTTTTTTACAAATCTTAGTTCAATGAAGTGGTTATGTATTAAAATACATAAATAGACATTGTAGTCTGAAATTAAAATTTCAAAATAGATTATATATTTTTACAAATATATAATCAAATAAATAACTTAATATAGAATGCACAACATTAAAAGAAATATTTAAAAAAATTAAATTTCAATATTTTTTATTATTTTAAAAGATTCTTCGACTTGATGGGAAATATTTTATTTCTTTTGCGGCTACGCTCCAAGACTTTTCCAGAACTGACGGTATCCGTAGCGAAAGCGCTCCATATCTCGCCACCGCTGAGAGTATTATGGCTCTGAGTTCCTCGGAGTATTTTTCCTTTGATATTTTTCAGTTTGTTTTCTCTTAATATATATGTATAATATGATACTTCTTGATGATTAAAATGTAGATCCATTTAAAAGTATATTGATTTAATGTTTCATTATTATTGAGCCTTTTATAAACACACTCAATCTCTTCATCCTTACAGGCATCCTTGTTCAATCGTCATTTCCCAAGTACCAATCAAATTTCATTCATGGGATGGGTCGCCGAAGGGATCCTGAATCGTAATCAACCCTGGCAGAATTGGATGCCAAAGTTCTTTGCACTCAAGGGCCGAGAAGTTTGTATCCTGGATTCTCCACCTGTGAGTAATGAAATCTTCAAATGAATAATAATTAGTATTTTTTGATAATGATTACGATGTTAAATAAATGGTATGATTAATTATTTAATTCACATCTGCTGGTATTCAGTTAACTTTGTAGACATTGATCAATATTCAAATATATAGGTAGACGCAAACACACACTTGCGTCCAATTACTAGCTTTCAAAACTCTGCCACAATATCAATCTAAAATTACAATTAACAAGTCATTGTTATGTTCCATATATTTTTCAATTAATATTTCCTTTTTTTAAATTTATCATAAAAACATAATGATAAAAATCAAAAATAATATTTTAAAATATTTTCATATTCATTAAAAGTTTTGTTTATTGAATGAAAAATTACTAAACGAACAATTACAACTCGTTGCTATTAAAAAGTTCTAGTAAACTTGTCATATAAAAATAAACAAGTATTTGACACATTTTGGATTGATGTGATTTTTCCTCTTAATTTTTTTTCCAATGATTTGATTCATTTAACTTTCTTGCACATATAGACACTTTTGCGGATTGGAGTCGGAAAAACGTTCAGAAGTATAATATAACTCATTCAATGCTACGCATCATAAAAGAAAGTGAGAACGTGGACGAGAGACAGCATTGCTTCCTGATACAAACATCTTCACAGGAGTCAAGGTATTTTTCCATGGAGACACGTCAAGAGCTCCTACGATTAGAGAGCTACTGGCACAGGACCGTTTGCCAAACCGTCTCGCAACTAGAGGTAAGTACATGAGTATTGCCTGCATTGATTACATGGGTCAAAGATATAAGTTTTATTAATTTTTTTGAAGAATTATAGGGAGGAGAAGCAAAATTAGGAATTTATTTTTTAATTAACCACCATCTTGGCATTAAACTATTTGATTTACTCCTTTTCTACAGTTTGTTCTCGTCTAATATTCGAAAGAAAATAATGTTATAATGGATTTTTACCAATGATAGTGAAAAATAATAAGATTTTCACTATCCATAAAAGCATTAAATAAGTAAAGGGAGTGCAATAGCCATGTGCATTAAGGCCTTTTCAACTCTCAATGTTGGGGGCGCAGGTTCGAATACTCCAGAAAAGGGATGGTCACTTTTGGTCTACCTCATTATAAGATCCTAGGTTTCGAAGACTAATTTTAATGCCATAATGCTTATTTATATCCAGTCGGATGCAAGTCTATCGAACCATATGAGCACAAAAAAAGCAAATTACCGGTAATAATTTATATCCACTTTCACCCCATTTGTTTTATGAAAATGAAGTTTCTTTAAAAAAAAAAGTGGAATTTCATCTGTGGCAATATTGCAAAATATTTGTTTAAAAAACTATTTCTACTCTAGATTTTTATACATATAAACATTCACTTATAATAAGGATCTTTATAAATAGCTAAACTTCTGGTGCTCCTGCAATAGTTATGTTTCTACTGCAGTCCGTCCTGAACATTTCTAGGGATAGTGTATTGTTAATAAATCAGCATATCTTTTATTTTATATACATGGATTGCTGTAAATTATATTTTAAACCCAGAATTTATTTTAATATAACTACATTTATTTCAGAGCTCCTCCTTTCACGTAGTGTACAAGAACCGACCCGGAGAGTTGATCCTAGATTGGAACAAAGGCTTCCTCCTACGTTATATATCATCGCAGGCCTTGGCCTTTTCCTACGACTTCTCATTGCTGAAGGGCTCCTCGGATGATGGGAATGAAATGTTGAGTCTATTGTTCAGGGATTCAGATTCTAAAGAGGCTTCAATCGATGGAACCGTATCTGTGGTAATGGTTTTGAACCCTAAGATTAAAATAGTAATACTCTTTGTTCAAATTACAAATCTATATAATAACTGGATGCAAAACAAACTCAGGAGGGAAGAAATATATATTTGCCTCAGCAAATTGATGGATGCCATCTTAGTTCCATTTAATTATGAAATGAAAAAAAGAATAACGGACTTATTCTTATCCTCCTAAATAAAATCAAGCTTTCAAAATATAACTAAGGAATAGTTTCAAGAGATAAATGACAGCAGTAATGACCAATGACGTCACCTTAAGGGACTACTTTTTATGAAATTTAACATAGTGTGACGTCATTGGACATTTATAGAAGAATTTTCTTTTTTTCTATTTATAGACAACTAAATTGCTTCACCAAGCGGGACAGCCATCTTAGTTATTGAAGAGCTCCTCCTTAAGTGGACATAATTATTATTTCTGTTGAGTATCCATTTTATGTAGCTTTTATGAAGAAATATGTATTCTTAAAGTCAAAGAAACATCCAGGAGAAGGATATAATAATTTTTAGCTAGTGAACAATCCAATTTTAAATATCCTTTCTTATGTCAAGGAATATTGGAAAACAATGTACGTCCATTTAGCAAAGATAGCTTATTGTCCCTTGTCGATGGTTGGTTATTACGTCACAAGCTGGGGAAAATAACATTTTGTAATGTTTTTATACAGCTTACGTCATCCAAAATATATTTGCTATGATTGACTATTTCATGACGGGAAAATAATAGTAAGATGACTGATGCTTCACTATTGTACATGAAAACATGGAATAAACAATCGCGGAATATCAAAAGGAAGATACATAGTAACCAACTTGTAAGTGATTACTTGTATTGATAATACAAATTTTAGGATGACATCACAGGTCATCATTTATTGTAGAATTTCCTTCTTTCTATTCCCAAGACTAATTAATTGTTTCACCACCAGGTGAGGAAGCCATTTTGAGTCACCTTACGAGAGCTCCTTTAATAGAGTGATTTTTTCTACTCTCTTATTGTATGACGGTGATTTGAACACAAAAAAATGAAAATCTTAACGTTGAGTAGCTCTTAGATAAAATGGGTGGCGTTAGCAAACATATTGTATCGTTGTACGATTATACCCTTTCATTTTATTTCATAGACAAATTGAAATAGTTTTTAACTATAACTTTTAGGGAGGAAAACAATGAATCTTTCATTTATGTTAAAATATTTTAGCTCTAATCATAGGGGTGAGGCTGGATTCATGGAAACACTTTTATAATGGTGGATCTTACTTTTCATTCAAGATTATTTATTGATGCTAAAGAGCTATTATAATAGGTATAATGCATAGAGGTATAATGCATAGAGATCTAAAGATAAAGAGAGCTTATTGGATTCTTCAAAAAATTACGTCATTGTGTCCAGAGTACAGCTGAACGATGTTTCTCTGCTATTGGAGGCATAGAGATATAAAGATATAGAGAGCTTATTGGACTCGTCAGAGAAATACGTCATTGTGTCAAGAATATGGCTGAACGATGTTTCTCTGCTATTGGAGGGAAGAGAAATACGTCATTGTGTTATGTTTATATCTCTATCATTCTATCTCTATGATCAGCTTACGATGACGTAGTATCAATTACTTTGTTTTAGTGGACACACAGAAACAATAAAACGCTGTTTCTCAGCAATTTAAGGGAATCAGCTCTCTATATCTTTATATCTCTATGATTGGAGAATGGATTCTTAAGAGAAATACGTCATTGTATCCTGAATACAGCTGAACGATATTTCTCTGCTAATTGGAGAGAATAAGCTCTCTATATCTTATATCTCTATGGTACAATGTTGTATTTATGAGGCAGCATGATTTACTGGCTACTTACCATATTTTATAACATATTTTATTGCTGAGCTGTCGTTCAAATCCCTTTTTTAGTAGCTCTTCTGAACTCTTAACTGAAACGTGTTACGAATAAATAAACTGCATGAAAAACCCTCCTCCTTTCTTCTTCTTTTTTCTTCTTTTTTTAAAGGAAAAAAGCATTTCTTTATGGCCTCTTAAGAAGAGGGAAAAAGGCACAGTCTTTACTTAGTATAAAATGAAAAGGGGCATAATAATATTGAATGAATGTTGTGGTGGCATGTGTGCTTTTGCATATGACAATTTTATAAGTTATGGCATCACAGACATGTGTACCACAAAATAATAATATACGAATATATATTTTCAATGATATGCCTAGAAGAGTATTCTTAAATCTTTCTCAGGCAAAAAAGAAAACTTATGATGCGCAAACAAATGTGTACAGGGTGATTCACTTAAATTGAGACTCACATATTACAAACTACAATCTTTGTATTAAATTTCACACATATAATTTTTAAACAAAAATGATAGCACAATGTGTAATTTACAAAATGTATTTCAATAAATTTTCACATATCCTCCTTTGGACTTCACTACAGCTTTGAACCTCCTCATGGTGGAGGCAACACAGGCAGGAATCTCTTCCTCAGACAAAGATTTTCACGGTCCAGGCCACCCACAACAGTCAGAATGACCGGGTTTATCTTGAAAAAAGGAAGACATTCCCGTGCAGCTGAGGACTCTCTTCAGAAGGCAAAAGCCACCCTCAGTCATGGTCTGAGCTGAGAAGAGATTCCTGCCTGTGTTGCCTCCACCGTGAGGAGGTTCAAAGCTGTAGTGAAGGCCAAAGAAGGATATGTGAAAATTTAATGAAATACATTTTGTAAATTACACATTGTGCTATCATTTTGTTTAAAAATTATTTGTGTAAAATTTAATACAAAGATTGTATGTAGTTTGTAATATGTGAGTCTCAATTTAAGTGAATCACCCTGTATATGCCGTTTTATTTATTTTGCGTTTTGGAACATTAGGGCTGGGACGCAAGCCTAAATAATAACTATAATATTATAAGGATAATAAAATGTGCATTTCTTAAATATGACTGCTTGAAAGAAAAGAAGAAGGAATAATAAAGCAGCTGTTGGAATTACGCTACAATGTATCACTTCCATAGAGATATAAAGAGCTTATTGGATTCTTCAAAGAAATACGTAATTGTGCCCAATATAAACAAATATTATATCTCTATGGTCAGCTTCGATGATGCAGTACAAATTGCTTTGTTTATATTGAACAGACAGAATACAGCTCAACGATGTATTTCTGCTATTGAAGGGAAGAAGCTCTCTATATCTTTATATCTCTATGATATCACTTCACTATCAGCTGCCGAAGGGGGAACATCTATTCGGAGAGAAGAATATAAGTCTAAAAAATAAATAAATAGTTCTTTTTTCATGAATCTACTACATCCATGTCATTTATGGTGCCCAGTAATTTAATCACGCGTACATTCATCGTATACCGTTTTATAGCCAGCTTTTGCCGTGGGTATTTATCTCCCTTGCTCTTTTATGATCGATCCATTTCCTCGTTCTCTTTTTTCTCGTGGGTATTTTTGTAAGAGAGCTTTTTTAATGCAAAGCATTTTCCTCGAGAAATTTGTTAGCTTTCCATTGTTTGGGAAAGACAGCGACTAAAGATAAATAAAGAGAGAGTGAGACTTTTAATTTTTTATGATGAAATTGATAAATAAAGGCTTACAGTAATATCATGGCGCGTAAATCCCTCGTGGGCCTTACTATAGATTGGAAGAAAGGCCTCACGAGAAAAAGCTTTGTGACAAAAATGTCCACGAGAAAAAGAAGAACGAAGAAATTGGCTGACTTTAAAAGAGCAGGCGACAAAAAGCAGTTTATAGAATGGTCAACGAGGAATTTACGCGCAACGAAATTACAGTAAACCTTCATTTATGAATCTTTTGAAGAAAGTTGGCCTCAATTTGATCAGTGTTATCAAAACTTTTACTTAGTGCCATTAAACTACTTAGATAACAATTTGGAAGCCTCAAAATGGTTTGGAAGATTTGACTAACGCGTGTCCCATCATTTTTTCTTATTCCAATTGTACCTAAGAGACAGCAATATTTACAATGGTCAAAAGCTCCGTAAGCAATTTTAATTAATCCTCCTAGTAATGAAAAGGTACTATTTTTTGTTTTATTATTTTGGAGAATGCTGTTTTTGTCTACACACCGCCACATGAAGGGTCCGTCGTAAAAGAAACAGCAATATTTATGAGGAAATGTTTTGATTATAGTATAATTATGTTTATGGAGATATGGACATGTAGAGTGCTTATAGAAAAATACAATATGAAACTTGGAAAGCTGTCCTGCTCTTAAAGGAAAAGAAAAGATCAAAACAATAAAGAGAATATTTTAAGTAAGGGTAATAAATTTCCCCCCTCTAAAACAAAATAAAAAGTTATATAAACACATGCAACACAAAATAATAATATTGCGGAGATCAGACTTTCTATTGCTTAAACCTACATTTATCTCTCCTTATGAAGTTCATAAAAGATTCTTTGAGGGTAATACTATAAGTAGATGTGTATTCCAGAAACTTGTGTTTTATTACTAAAGTATATCTAAAAGATTCAATTATGTTTTATATTTATCGTAGGGTCTTTATTTCAGTGTATAAAGTTTGTACACATATGACTTATTCAAAAACTATATAACTTATTAAACCTTTTTTCTTACAGGATGTGATTTGCCCGAAGCTCCAGGATCTTTTGTTCTTCATGCATTCATTTTTGACCGCAAAAGTTGCTTCTATGGATCCCCTATTCTTATCTGACGGAAAGAACTCAACTTCATATTCTTGAAAGAACGGAGGAAACCCCTCTACACGCTCAAAAACATATATTCAATGAAAATATATTGTTGATTGCCATTTGGATCAAATGCACATACACTTAATTTGGACCCCCATATATCGATCTTTGGATACTTTGATTAAAAGATACATTCACATTATGTACCGACCAAAAATAAACAATTTCGGGCTCACTGTTAAAATGTATGTATCAATTTACCGTGATGTCATGTTAAGCTATTGTTTTGATCTCCTACTGATTCAATTCCTTCTTGACATATATGTATATATTGTCATGCACAGGTCTATATCCAAACAAGCATTGAGCTTATATAGAAACGTAATTTTATTTCAAATCTGACGCCTCGGTAAATATTTACATACATAATTACAGGAAAGCAAATTTTTCAATCCTTTTTAAAACGATAAAAATTAATGCAAAAATTTAAAGATGCTAAATAATTGGATAATGCAATTGTTGTTAATATTCCAAAGCGAAAAATGGTACTTAAGGTCTAAACTATTACATACTAAATATTTATTATGTTTTAATTCATTCGTTTGAAGAGTAAAGAAAAACTTAATCACAATGGTAAGGTGGTAGAGAATATAGAGAGTCGAAGCACCGTATTTTAGCAATGAATATCGATATATTTGTTAGCTTGCTATTGTTGGGGGGGGGGGGGGGGCAGCGGCAGAAAGAACTTAAAAGTTAGACTTAATCATATCATGAATTATGAAGTGTTAATGGACATCATCGCACACATTATTTAATGGAAAATATATTTCAAATATCTCAAGTCTCACTCTTTCTTTAGTTCTTTCTGTCGCTGTATTTCTTGCAACAATGGAGAGCCGTCAAATTCCTCGAGTTTCAATGCTACCATCCATTGCTGAGGTACTCTAAGTTGTCTATGGATGGAACACTGAGCAAAAAAAATTACCATTAAAACTTACTACTCTTTCATTTTTGACCATTTATGAAAATCCCAGGCAAATGGTCAGTAAATAATTTAAATTAGTAGCCAAAAAAAATTACATGCTCTTCAATAACGATTTGAATTGAAATATCCTTTCAGTATTATGACATTTTAATTGTCATTCCCTTTCTCTATGCTTTAATTAATTGATTATTTTACTGGTCATTGATTAAAATTTAGGAAACTTTACAAAAAGAATTTATCATGGCCCTACTCAGGCCACTATTATTAGTTTCAGAAGACATTAATTATCGCTGACATCCGGGAAGGCATCATATCTTATTATTTGAACCATAGTCTCCTCAATTTAATCAACACCCAGTAATCAAGGGGGGGGGTAGACAAACATAGAATAATCCAATAAAAAGGGCTTATTGACACAGCAATAAACTATAAAGTAAATAGTTAAACTAAATAACTCTCTATTTTTGCTTTGTTTTAATGCAGAAGAAATCATTACGCAGAGGTTGCGTAGCTTCATATAATAAAATGTTACGCATATTTATTCATATATATATATCAGGCTTGTGAGCGTTCAGCTTTTTTTGCGTTCAGCGTTAAAATAAAATAGCGTTCCGTTCAATGTTTTTGCGTTCAGCGTTCGTTAGCGTTCAGCGTTCAAATATTTTAAAAAAGTGACAACGTTTTTTTAAGAAAAGAATCTCCAGTGATGACGTTTTTTTAAGAAAAGAATTTCCAAAAAAAGTAATGCTTAGTGAGGACGTTTTTTTTTAGAAAAGAATTTCCAAAAAAAGTAATGAGTAGTGATGACGTTTTTTTAGAAAAGAATTTCCAAAAAAGTGATGACGTTTTTTCCGAAAAAAGTCCGAGAAATGCTTGGAAAAATTGAACGCTGAACGCAAAACTCTTTTTTTTGCGTTCAACGTTCAGCTTTCAAAAAAAAGTTGCGTTCCGTTCATTGAACGTGCGTTCAGCTAAACGCCGTTCAATTTTGCGTTCCGTTCACAAGCCTGATATATATATATATAATCTCTTCTTCAGGTTCTCTTTTAAACTCTATTTTGTTATATTATTATTTACTATTCATAATCTAATCTATTAAGTTTGACATATTTCTAAAGGATAAATGAAGTGTTCTTTTGTTCTTTAATCATGATATATTTTATGCAGTAATATTTTTTTATATTTATGTCTATTTTATTCTGAAATATATATTTATTCTTATAGATGAATGAACAAAAAAAGATACTTTTAATTCAATAAACTTTTTAATAAAAGGGTTATGATCTAACATAAACAAAATGTAATTTCAGCATAGAAGAGCTCAAAGGATGTTCACACGGAATCGTAAATAGGTAACCCAATTAAATGTGTTTTGTTAAAAGATGCATTTACAGAATCGCATAATATTTTTATATCTTAATCAAGTGAAAATTGTGTCCGTCTCTGTCTAATTCTGAATCTACCTTATGGGCAAATCAGACTGTCAATCACAAAAAATTCGCTATAAGAATAGTTTATAAATATAACAAAAAGGATCAGCTAATCTTTTGAAAAAGTTTATGATATTAAAATATCAAACATGACTATGTTGGCAGTTCATTCAAATGGTTTTTACCGTAAATATATTTCAAGTGGCGTACAAACAGTCAATTCCAGCTGTATTTTAGTATGTAGAAGCATTGTGTAAAACGGTATATGCTATATATTTACATAAAATACCTATGATGTGTTTTCATATAAAAATAGTAAAAAGCAAGCAAAAACCATAAATTATAATGTTAGAGATAAATATTTCATATGCCAAATAATTAAACAAAAAGCTTGATTAACTCAAAACCAGTTTTGGGTCTTTTTTGTTCATAAATATTGTAAAACCGTTTTAGGATCCTTAGTGTTGTTGTTCTTTAGAACTTGAACCATCAAAACAGATCGTCTGGCTACATATATTTCGCCTATGGTTGTAAAATCGATAGTAAAATTGATAAATTCATTGTAACCCAGAGTCGGAAGAACAAAACCCATCGCTGACCTCCAGCAGGGCCGGTTTTGCTATGGGCAATATGGGCGACTGGCTAGGGCACAATAAAAATATCCACAATGTTACAGTAGCGCCTCTCTGGACTTGCCATAAACAGCATCAATCAAACAATTGCACAAATAATTTTGTATGATAATGTAATTGATGATTTTGCGTCAAAGAAGGCAAAAAAGACATATTCAGTTAATTATTAGTACTTTTTAATATACTCATTTTATTTTATTCATTTTTACCTCCGCCGAAGGAGTATTGTTTTCACTGGCGTTTGGTTTTTGGTTTGTAGTTTGTTGGTTGTTGGTTTGTCAGCAGGATAACTCAAAAAGTACTGAACGGATTTGGATGAAATTTTGTGGAGTTGTTGGAAATGCCAAAGGAAGAAGTGATTAAATTTGGTATCTCTGAGTGCAGAATTAGGCGCCAAATCAGCTAAATACTACTAAATTTTCAAGTTAGCCTACTCTGCCAATAGATGTCGCTGTGATGTAAAATTGGGTGCCGGGAGCGTCTTCCTCTTGGAATTTCCGTCTAGGGGAACCCTCCCCCGTCCCTCTACGCCTCCCCAGTCGTGAAAAATCCGCCTCGGAAGGCTCATGACGGCGGAGGTTTGCACTCTCTGAGTGTATACAGGGCTTTGCCGGTAAATTGGGACTGTTTCAATGAAAAACGAAAATGACTGTAATTAGGTTATTAATTAATTATTTGGATGAAATTTTAACAGAAGTTAATAAGGTAACATACATTGATATTATTCTATATGCCCCCTTTGGCCTCAATAACAGCCTCAATTCTGGCCCTGAACCTCTGAGCAGCAGCCACCACATCACTGGCAGGGATCTTCTTGCATTTTTGATGATGGAGGCCTTCAACCTGGTCAACGCTGCCATGAGAGTGTTCGTTGACCCTTTCTTGAAGGACGCCCGGAGAAAATAATCAAGAAGGTTCAAATCTGGTTATACTAGGCCAGTTTTGAGCCTTCACGAAATTGGGACTTTCCTGGCCAACAAGGTCTGTATGGTCTTGGACCCATGGCATGGTGCAGAGTCCTGGATGAGTACCACATTGTCCAGGCCAAACTTATCATCCATCCAAGGGAAAGAACCTCTCCAAGATGTGCACGTACTCCACAGTGTTGATCTTGAGGCCGGGCTCAACGAAATGGGGGCGTGATGCTGCCGTTGCTGACCACAGTAACAAAGACCATCACACTGGCCGGATTTTTCGTCTTGAGGACTGGAGGGACAGCAAAGGGTTCAAAGGCAATCACTCTGGAATTTCGCCTGATGATCTCGGCGTCAACAACGAACTTTTCTCTTCCACAAAAACAACCACTTCAGTAGCACCTTGATGTTGAGGTGGTTCAACAACTTGGGGCACCTCTCAGCCCTGATGGCATTGGCCTTGTCTGTGAGGATATTTTTGGTCCTCCGGACATACAACTTAGTCCCCAGGTAGTTGTTAATAGCCTTGCGATAGTGAAGACATGCACACCACGGTTCTTAGCGAGGGTGGTCATTGGAATTGTCGGATTTGACGTAATTGACCTTTACAGGCCAGCCAAGAATCTGGGAGACCTCTTGGCATCACTTCTCGGCTTGTGGTCCTTCCTCTGCGTCTTGCCCTCCTCCTTGAAGGCCTTTAAGACCTGAAAACTTTCGACCCGGGGAGCTTGTTGGCCAAGATGATCTCTGAAGCTGTGCGTCCGGCACGGGCGAGAATGGACGGTGGAACTTTTCTCTTGCTTCATGGCTCTCATCACACCACAGTAACTCAAATAGTGTCAAACGAAAGAAATTTGTCAGCTGATTCCAATAGTGTAAAAAATTGGCGCAAAATTCAAACCAGATGATACTTAATTTAGCCCTGAAAACAGTCCCAATTACCGGCAAAGCCCTGTATATGCCTCTAGTTGTTTGTGTAATTAAAAATTTGTTCAATTACATTGGTTTTACATTTTATATTATTGTATATTTATATTATTATTTTAACATTATTTCTGTTATGTTGTGTTATCAGTGTTATTTGTAACATTGAAGGGGGGATGGGGGGGGGGGGGGTGCGAATGGACTGTTCGCCCAGGGCGTAAAAGAAGCC
The DNA here is from genome assembly GCA_013387185.1 of Caligus rogercresseyi. Classification (NCBI taxonomy): domain Eukaryota; kingdom Metazoa; phylum Arthropoda; class Copepoda; order Siphonostomatoida; family Caligidae; genus Caligus; species Caligus rogercresseyi. The sequence goes on from CP045891.1 coordinate 27,049,991, forward strand.
TGGATCGCCCTTGACCTCCAGAAAGGAATCTCATTCTGCAGTGTTAGATGGTGGGCTCGATTTTAAAAATATCTCTTGGACCCATAAATACCCCTTCGGAAAATATTGCCCAAACATCATGACTCTTATCACCTTACCTTAAAAGCCAACTGAGTTTTTGAGTTTTCTACACCGACTTTTTTCTTTTCCAATCCAGTTTTAAGTAGGATAACAATCGGGGATTTGAGATGTAAACACATTAATCATTCTGGATGAAGGACTAAAGTTAAATTTTTGAAAAAATGTTCCTTTTACCTCTTAATGCGGTATATATCTGAAGAGGTTTTGTATATGTACTAGGTTTTTTTTGGTATCACTTTCACAAAAAAATTCTATCATTTCTTGTGCCAAGCCAAACTAATGGATTACAAACAATTCCAACATAAAGACATGATACCTCACTCAGTTGTTGAATGATGGTCGAAAAGATTCAGGTAATAACTTATTCAAAAATAACTCATCAACTAGAATAAACTGATGTAAGCACGTAGAAAGAAAAAAACTAAGCTCAATAAAAAATATTTAGATCTCTACAATGAATTTGTAGAAAAAAGGGTTTTTAATATGATGCTTTGTGGATTGGACGATGTCCCTTGCAACTTAATGAACTTATTTCTTTTTAAATATAACAATTTCTTTTTTTTCCTATTCAGCCAATGGGTAGTAATGAAAAAAGTTTTAGGGGAGCCTTCAACACATTATTATCTATATATCTAGAAAAGAGTTGATTTTAACTTTTTTTCTTTCTACATTAAATAATAAAACTAAAATAAATAGTTGTTCATTGATATGAAAAGTTACCCTCAGTAATATCATTTTCTTTGCTAAATTCATGAAAATATAAGTAGAGACCTATAACGGATCAAGGGCTACTTAGGCTATTATTTCTCTAGGCCCCTATAATTTCTATTTTTTGATGTCCTGCTACTACTTATTTAATAAAAAATAAAGTAAAGCGTTAAAGTAAATTAGCTCATGCAAGCAAAACAAAATTGGCCCAAATTTTGGTTATTTTCTTTAACGTTAGATGTCACTAGTCCATGAAATTACGTCACAATCCTATTTGAAACCGGTTTAAAGGGATTAAGTTTGATGATTTGAAACATATCAAATCACTAAAACATTGTACGAGATATTGTGCGAGTCTCCAAATATAAATAATAAAAGGACTTTGTTATTATTTTCAAAAAGCTCTAGCATCAAAGCGCCCCTTACAGACTAAAAAATAACTAAAATTTTGGCCAGTTCTTTTTGGGAAAAAAGGAAGAATTTTATGTTATGCATGCGCTACTTTACTTTAACGCTTTAATAAAGAATACATAAAATATCCTTTGTTTTCTGTGCTCTAACATTCTTTTAGCTTTTAATTATGCTAGAGTAAAAAGACTAAGACGCCATTTTGTGTATATGTTGCTCTGGCGCTCTAATTAAAACATTTTTGCCCTATCAATACTTTTTAAAAACATTAATTACATTTTTTAAAAGAATGATAAGCAATCCACACTTACAGATAAAAAGCTGCAACCATTCATTAAACCGTCCACTGTGTTTCTATTTTATTTCTACGTTATTACCTCCGCCGAAGGAGGTATTGTTTTCACTGGCGTTGGTTTGTTGTTGGTTTGTTGGTTTGTCAGCAAGATAACTTAAAAAGTGCGGAACGGATTCGGATGAAACTTTGTGGAGTTGTTGGAAATCCCAAAAGGAACAAGTGATTAAATTTTGGCATCTCTGAGTGCAGAATTAAGATGCAAAATGAGCTAAATACTAATTCAGTTAGCCTACTCTGCCAATAGATGTCGCTGTGCTGTGAAATCGGGTGCCCGGAGTGTCTTCCTCTTGGAATTTCCGTCGAGAGGAATCCTCCCCCGTCCCTCTACGCCGCCCCCGTCGTGAAAAATCCGCCTAGGAAGGCTCATAAGGACCCCGTGACGGCGGAGGTTTGCACTCTCTGAGTGTATACATGCCTCTAGTTTAGTGTATACATTTTATTTACACTTTTATCGTAGAACAGCGATACTCAACCCACGGCTCCTTTACGACTAGTTGCAGCTCTTTAAAGTCCCACTGAACATGTATTAAATTATTACATAATGTGGCACCAAATGGCTCTTGCAAAAAAAAAAAATTCGTCAATGTGGCTCCCGATTAGAACAAGGTTGAGACCCGCTGTCGTAGAAGAACAATAACATTTTTAAGCGAAAAAAGCTTGTCGTTCATTCTCTCATTGCAGAGATCCTCGACGATGACACTCAATTGTCTGCAATATTGGCAAATATACATATATGAATATTTGCCAATAGATATAATATACAAAGAGAAATATAATAGACTAACCTGCAATGTATTTATAAACGTGTGTAGAATAGAAATATATGATATAAAATATTGCAATATCATTTAATTCTAGAAATCCTTATAAATATGACCTACAGATTGAAAAGAAGTTTCATTAGTGCATATATACAAAAAAATGTAAAATTCAATATTATTGATTCATGAGAAAGTTCTCCATGAGTTTATCAGCTGTCAACTGTTATTTTTATGGTTTATGCATAGACAATAAAGAGTGTTGAAACAGTGTATTATGGAGGAGTATTGCAGAGTATTTGTTAGCTCTTCATTGTTAATTTTCGAGGTTACAGGACTTCAAGTCAATTTTTATGTATAAATTAATATTATACTTATAGGCATTCCTTGTTTTTAATATGTGGCTTTGGTGCAATGACTTTTTGCCAGACACATATAATGATCTTTGGATATATCTTTACAACCTATATGACAATCTCGAAGACTTTATGGGTGTATATTCTGAGACCATTATTGAGTCATTTGGATTAATTTTCTTGCTGTACCTAGAAATGACATTACAAAAGGCAAGATGTTCAATTTTCTTTTGTACTTTTGGCAAAAAAAAAACAATAACATTGCAAACATTCTTCGCCCAGTCCATAGACTATTTTTGTGTAAATATAATTACACTATATTCACAAATATTTTTATCTTTGCGCATTCTTATTGTCTGATCAAATAGTTTTATATTTATAATTGAGCCTTTTCGAACATTCTTTGTCTTTTTCAAATACAATTTATTTGTGTTTGTATGTGTGATAGTATAAATGAACAAATTGTTTTATTTGATCAAGTAGTTTAACAGTTATAATTGAGCCCTGCATCCTTAATCATTTTCGAACAAAATAATAAATTTAAAAAAAAAAATAGCATTAAATAATATAGGACATTTTAAATATACAATAGTACAATATTTTCTTTCTTTTTTCATGTATGCTATAGTAGAGTAGTCCTTATATTCTCTCATGATTTAGAGATCTATCAATAAATCATTTAGGGAAACGGATATACAGTTTCATCTCTCAAAGGTCCTTCAATCGTAGAATGAAGAAGTTTATCCATGTGACCTTATTGGGACTGCTCTTCGTTCTGCTTGGGGAGTCCGTGGTCGTCGGTATGAAGAAACATCATCACAAAGAGAAGCACAACCACAGTTCAGAAAAGAAGAAGCACCATGAGAAGGAAATTGAAACAAACAAACCCTCTGGAGAGTCTGAAGAAACTCCTACAGGATTGAATTCAACATCTGCATTGGGAGATATCCCCATTGAGTAAATATGACGTCTTTTTAACATTGAAGAGCAAACTGAAATAGCCTTTTCCGATCAAACGTCTACTGCTTTTTTTTGTTTGAACTTTGTATATGTTGCGTTTGTCCAGGCGGATGGTTGAAGATATTCGTCACAATTACACCAGGCCCAAATCTGTGGTCAACTCTTTCTTGGGGTGACCAGGTACTACCTGGCGTAGTTGGCACATAAACCGTTGTCCCAGCCGATAAAACTTAATATTTGTTTTTAATACTTTATAGGGCCAAATATATACTTAGACAGTATTTAATTTGAGTAGAGTAGCTATATACCTTGTTGTGATTTTTGTGTAATTGGTTCGATGGATATTTGTGTTTACTGTGAATATAATTAAATAAAAAAATCATAACAAATCATTTTTATTTTAAAATACTTTCATCCTACCCAAAGTACCCAAACCTGTAGTCAGATAGAAGAGTTCCTTCTTGAGGTAGTCAGTTACTTAAAGGGGTAGTTAGGACAAATATCTTCGACTCAGCCGTCCGATACAGTTATTTAAAAGGTCCAGCCACTCGGGGAATACTGATTATTTATTTAAAAATAAATGTTGGCTATGAAGTCAGAGGTAAAATATATCCGGAATGCCTAACGGTAATATATTAAATAACAGTGTAGTGGCTACTACTTTTATTAGTTCATATCAAAATAAATTAAAACCATCAAAAAGCAGATTACCTAAAATAATTTAGAACCACCTTCACCCCTATTTGTAGTCCGACAATGAAGTTTCTTTAAAAAAACAAATACAAGTGGAATTTTATATGTGGCGATATTGCAAAAATATTTGTAAAAACATTATTTCTACTCAAGATTTTTAAACATAGACTTATAATCTGGTCTGGCATATTTAAAAATAACGTAACTTCCGGTGCCCCTGCCATAGTTAGGTTTCCTACTGCAGTCCATCCAGAACTTTGTCTAGGGATAGGGTATTCTTATACAGCTTCCAGCGTCCGTAAACTTTAAGAGATTGGAGATTGAATAACCCTAAAAGGCTTATATATATATTAAATATATATATATATATATATATTTTTTTACTTTAAACCAGGGGTGGCTATCAATTTGATGAAATCAAGTGCTCCAAGCTTGGCAACACCCTTCAAAAATGTGATACAAAATGCGTCAACAAGAAGAAGTGTCGAGTGAACACTCTAATAAAGAGATGCACCTGTGAAGGTGTACAGATTTTAATCGAAGACACATCCTACTACAACACTCTCACTGGGGGAAAAAACATCAGAAATCGGAGTTGATGCGATTGATAATGTAAGAATATATCTTTTCAAAAGGACTCTGGAATGTTTTTAGGCACTTCTGATGAACTCTTATGCTTGTGATGAGATTAATTGAAATTGAACGTTCCATACTAAAAAATATTCTTGGTCATCAAAAAAATGAATTGTAAAGCTTTATTTCATTTAAATACCTTCTTCTTTTCTTTATTTCAAAACATATATTATCTATATAATAATTCACCAATCTCTGTCCGTCCGCCCGCCTGTATGTCCGCACGCTATCTCCTCCACATTTGTGGTCAAATTTGAACTTTGAAGGTACCTATATAATCCTTGGTCAAGGCAGACATAATAAGACGACTTGCAAAAAGATGGGACAAGAAATGAAAAAAAATTATCATTGATACACCTTTTCATTTCTGGTCTTATATTCTTTTAGGTCTGTTTCACTCACAAACTAGCTCCAAAACCTACCCATACCCGGAGGGCGAACATATGGGCCGTAGGCGCTTTAATATGCAAGTTTGTTTAATACAAAAAAAATTCATGGGTGCTCTTTGATTATGCATCAAAACTTTCCTTTCGAAGAAAATGGATTTTCATGTTCGAATTTGTTACTAATTGTCTAAAAAGTAACACTTTTTTCTTAAAACCAAAATTAAAAAAGTATATCTATATAAAAGATGCTTAGTACTGTGATGGAGATGAAAGGAATATCATGGACTTAACCTGACCGTTTAATACTTTAAACACTCGTTTGTGTTGTAGCCTTCAAAAAGGCTGTTTTAACTCGTGCGATATATTAACCTAGTTAAAAGGAAAAAAATAGAACATGCCATGTTCAAAATAAGTATATTTGAGGGTGGATATGTGTCAAGTTATTTAATAAAAATATTTTTGACAATTCTTCCCACAAAAATATTCATATCATAGCATCTCTATGATATGTTTAATTTATTATCATAACCTAATTCATGTAGAAATAGAGTCTCCTAAAATATTCCATGGTTTTAAAATAAGATATTCTCGTCAAATAACTGATATCCTTATTAGATTTGTGACAACTGCACCAGTTTCTGTAAGAGCAAAAACAAAAAGGGAGAATCCTTCACTCAGGGAACCAAATGGAAAAGATTATACACAGCTGTGATGATGGCATGGAAATTCCAACCAAGAAAAGATTAAAATACAAGTCCGACTACGTGAAAAGCGCAAAAAATGTTAAAATCAAGCGATCACCAACGGATGAAGAGGAAAGTCAATCCTACGAGGAGAATGCGAGCCAAGATCATTCATCGAAGAAAAGAAGGAAAAGCAAAAGTCCGAAAGTATTGAAGATAAAGAATTCGACGATTATGAAAAGACAAGTGGTGAGGAACCTGACCAAGACTCCAACTCCATGGAAAAGGACGAAAAAGAGAATAAACGAACTGGGACAGAACAGGAGTCCACAGCAGAGTCTGAAAGCTATGAAGATGATGACAATTCTTCCAAGTCTTCAGAAAGCAGGGAAACGCGGACACCAAAAGCAGAAAGCATCCCGATGAGGCGGACATGGCCTCTAATGAAGAATCGGAGGGTAAGGAGAAGCTATCAAAGAAGTCAAAACATATCCGGTCTGAACATGATAAATCAGATTCCAGAGAGGGTGAATCCAGTGATAATTCCTCCAAGAAAAAGAAAGGGAAGATATTAAGAAACTCATCATTCGAATGGGAGTTCCAATAAGGGGAAGAAAATTTGGACGGATCATCAGATGGAAAGGATGCTCCGGGTGATGATGGGCTCAATGAAGAGACTGAGGGATCGTCTGATGATAAATCCGAGAGAGTAAATACATCATCTCAAGAAATTAATGAGGGTTCAGGAAATGATGAGGACGAATCTTCTGTAGAAGAACCAAATATGAAGAAGATAAGCTAAAATCAGCAGCATCTGGAGACGAATCTGATAAGGAGTATAGTAATGATTCAGAGAATGTAAATGGAAGCAATGGATCTGAAGGAAAGCATGGTGAAGATAGTAAGGCCAAGAATGCTCAAGCAGATGGAGAGTCTTTGCAAGACGATACCAAGAAGGCCCTCCGGCAGGAATGTGCTAGCGGACTACATACATCAGGACTAAGAACTGCAGGTAAGTACAATAATGCTGCTTCAATTACTTTTACCTTTTATTACTCAACTGTTCTTCATAGAAACCGACACCAAAGAAAAAAAGAAAGCTGACTTGATTATGGTCAAGAAGAAAAACAGTGCATTGGAAAAAGATTTGAAAAGAAAGTAAGACAACCTTGTTCAAAAGAAATGGTAACAAAAAATGGTTCAACAAATGGTTGGAACCTGTGATTTATGAAGGAGATACATAAATAGACGATATTTTTTATGATCTAAGCATTTTGAAAACATTTCCATGAGATTGGACATTTCGGATGGCAACAATAAGCATTTATTTAGTTACTTTCTCCATTACATGTAATTGATAATTATTAGTTTTTATATCTGTATGATTAATAAATCTAATTAAGACCCATTATACTGTTAAGGGTAAAAAATGGAAGATGCTGTCAAATTTCTCCTTTTTAGCCTTGATATGTGTTCCATTCATAGAGTACATTGAGTCCCAAAGCTACGATTGTTAGAACTGAAATTCGGGGTATTTCCTGTTGAGAGACAAAAAGCACTTAAGAGAAAGTGAGGTTTCATATTTTTATCATGAAATATGGAGAGTGATGAGATATCACTCTCCTCACCTCCAATACCCGATCTTCAGCACTAGCAAATGTGACTTCGGCGCTCTATGTTCCCCTTGTTCCATCCATTTACCATTTTTCTTTATCATTTTCCTAGAAAAGTGCTACATTTTCAACTATTTCTCAATATCTTTATACCTATTTTTTTTACTCTCTTTCCTCGAATAGATTCAAGTGGGCTCCTCCAGACTTGAGTGGCACTCGAGCCTGCTCACCAAGGGTAACGAGACTCGTACATGCATTGATAACTGCAGCCTGGACGGCCTCACATGCACGACCTCGATCAGCCTCCAAAGATGCACTGCTCCGGGAAATACTTAATTTGGTAGAAGTCAAGAAATACGACATCTCCTACCGGAAGGTCATTTCATATTTACGACCCCTGGGGAAAACCTTTGGGGATGGATACATTCGGGAATGTGGGACCTGCTTTAAGTTTTGCAATCAATGGCCAGGGGAGAAGCGAGAGGACACTGTGAAGACCAAGGCGCTCTCATGCTACGATCCCTATAAGCAATAATAATAATATAAATATTCGAGTACATTAGCATGATAACATTTTTATTTAGTTGAGACATAATTAGCAATAATTATACGTAATGATGATGATACTATAGTAATGATAATTGTAGGTGTGTAATAGTAATAGTAGGTACAATTATGAAAAAGAAAATTTGATAAATAAAATCTATGTTGTTTATAGGTAAATACTCTCTTTTGGGGGGGCGGGAAAATATCACATTGTTGTTGTTGTCGTAATGTTTTAGTATACATCACCAACCTAACTAATAACCAGATGCACAATATTCTCTATAAAAAGCTGGAAAGTAAATTGAAAATCAAAACTGATGGTAAGCAATTTACTTGCATATTTGACAAATAAAAGCGATTTAAGTAGATGAGACAATGAAGAGAAGAAAGGAATTGATGTTATTGGTTGAAGATATAGACCGTTGAAGCAACGATTGGTAGCGTTTAATATCGGAGTAGTTCTTAGCTCTCCATTTGGAGGACAAGACAGTGAAGAAAGATGTAAACAAGAGTGACACTTATATCGATGGAATATATTTTCCATGAAATAAGGAGTGCGATGATGTCATTTATGATGAAAAATATAAGTCTTTCCTTAGTTTCATCAGTTGCTGTCAATCCCCAAAGAATGGAGAGCCAAAAATACCTAATTTCAGTGTTACCATTCCCTGCTTTGGTGTTTTACATTTTCTATAGTCGAAACTGAAGCCAAGCCAAGTTTGAAGAAAATAAAAGGGGAGAAATACAATATTTATCCAAGTGACGTCATTATCAAGGTAAATGCAAAGTGTTTTTTACAAATTTGGGTGACGTCACTGGAATGTCTTGTATGTTTTCCTTTTTCTATTCCTAGGACGAAATTCTTTAATTCATTCTACATAGATAAATAAATATGGCGAGTGCTTACCAACTATTTTAAAGGGAGGGAGATGACGTTGATGCTTTTCATACAAAGAGGATAAAAAACATGATATATCTTGAGTGTAATATCCTAATAGTTAATAGTTGTAGGCTCTTTTGTAGTAAGGAGTACAATAAATCCGTAATATATATATATATATATATATACATATATTTTTTTTGTAAGGCTGTAGTAATTTTTTAACTAACTACATATAACTTATAAACCTTGAATTAGGGTTCCAAAAGAATCTTAACATGTTTTCATCCTCTTATTTCCTTTATGTACAGATCAACTCTTGAAGCTTCAAAATTTTCCTTTTTGTAAGCACTCTATAGAATTAAATATTTTGGGTAAAATATAACTTGACGAATCATAACATAGAATGATATCACGGGAATTTATTGTAGAAAATTATTTTTTCTATTTCGATTATTAAATGCTTTACTTCATTGGCCCAGCAGCCATTTTAGAATTGTTTTACGTCATCAAAACACAGTTGTAAAATCGTATACAATTATCTTCTCTGTTAAGTATCTAGTTATTATATAGGTCGTTAGATTGCATACAATTGAATGTAAATAAGAAAGAATGAATCGACGGAGGAGGTAAGGATGGACTCTCTTAATATGTCAAGAGGAGTCTGACAAAGACGTTGAAGTATTAGTAGTAGCACAAGTAATCCTTCCGAGTTCCTCCTTTCATCCGAGAAAATAAAATGATTGATCACATGGGACTCGAAATCAAAGTCGCATGTTGTTGATGATGGAAAAGGAACTTCACACATGGGACATATTCGGAAGTCGGTTGAGGGTTCTTGAGCGTTGATTTGATGAGGATGTCGCTGATAGGAGGAGGAGGAGGGAGAATCAGTTGAGGAGGAGCTGCTGGCTTGGGAAGACTCGAGATCTTCATTGCTGTAGGGAATAGGAATTTTGGTCATGGTTGATGCAGTGCTTGTGCTTTAGGTTTAAGCTGGATCTAAAAGAGAGAAGAAAACACACTTGTCAATAATAAAAATAATATAGTGAATAACTTATTACATTATTGTTATGTTCCGAACATAAAGAAAACCTCCGAAACATTAGACATTAAATGGTCCAAATTAACGTTTTAAATCAAGGTTCTAACACAAATTGAACATCTCTCGAAATTAGAAAAATGCTTAGGATGTTTGAGGTTCGGAACCACCTAAGCCCTTGGCTCGGAGGTTCTTAACTGAAAATATCGGTTCGGAGCCCAGCTCCGGTAGTAATAAATAATAATATCTGAAATCTCTATAGTTATATAAGAATAAATAAGAATTTCGAAAAATAAAGTAGTAAGATTTTTCAGCGTAAGAAATGATTTTAGATGAAGATCCTATTAGTCCCAGGATGTTTGATTCTGAAAAAAGTTTTCTTTATTTTATTGCATGTAAGAAAAATAAAATAAACAAGATCTTTTATGTGCTAAAAAAATCGAAAGTACGTTCAACATCAAATAATATAAATACGAGTATATTTAACATTTTACCCAGTATCAGCACTCTGTACTTGGTTTATATCTTAGAACAGTCCTAACTAAGAATGGTCGTTGAGGTAAATCACATGGCCCAAAAAAGGTAGTTTTTAGGAAGTGATTTCTTGAAACACAAAGAGGATTTGTTGGGTTGTACCATAACGAATGAGTCTGGTTCGTTATCTCAAGAAGTAAACAGGATAAGTTATAAATTCCAAAATCATCATTTTAATCACACATTTTTCTACTTGCATGGGATTGAGTAAACTCACACAATTTATGTAAATAATTAACAATCGCTTCAAACGACGAGATTGATTATATGTCAACCTATATATGCCATCACTCTCACCGCTGCAAATAGAAACACCTGATTCTCGCTCCTAACTATTGATCCGGTGCAACCTCAATCACCGAAGTCCACACAGACCTCATCCGTACTTCCCTGATATCTGTTCTGACCTCTCCATTATTAAAATATGGATAAACAACTTTACAAGTGGGAGTTTTCCATAGAGAAGAAGATAAGCCCTGGACGTCTCCGGGAGATACGAACAAGGAGAACGTTAAAAAAAGTAAAACCTGAGCTTTTATTGGTCAGGCTCACTATGAATAGTACACTCTAATTAATCAAAATATTAGCTTGCTATCATGTTTATGATCAAGCTACTCGGACGGCGTCATTAGTCTTTGAACGCACCTATGTAGTATAGGTATATATTAGTTCATATTTTTGTTTATTTCTTAAGCTGCTTGAAACAGTGTATCAAGTTATAGATATAGATAATGTATAAAATATATAATGATAAACAATGATAAAAATGAGCATGATTAGGTCATGAAACATAAGATTGTTTGTGTTATTTGAGTCGAAATACATTATGTTAAAGAGGATTTGTGTGATCGAACAGGTAGGAAGAAGGGATGATTCTGTTAAGTTCATAGTAGTACAGCACAATATTGTATACAGGATGACCAAATAACGGATCAATAAACATTCCACGACATAAATATTACATAGGATGTAGCACACTTTTTTAATTCTTCAATTTTAGTTTCGAAGATATCTATCTATTCGAGTCGCGTCAAATGAAAAAAAGTGCGATTGACACACAAATTGATGACTAAATGTTGTAGGCTCAAAGCATGAAATCAAGATTATCGTTTGTATCATGAAATATTAGCCTCTGAATACTTTTTTACTCTTTCTATATCATTATTTTACTATGATTATATATATAAACACAATTTGTAAGCAAAATTAAAAATACTTTTTAAATGTCACAACTTGAACCTTAAAATATTGTTGAATGGTTTGCATGTCATAATAATAAAAATAATATTCAAAAAGTGTTATATTATTTTTAAAAGCTTATAAAGCTTTCAATATAATCAATTGTATCTATCAATAGTTAGAACTTCTGCTACATAGGCAAAAAATACAGTTCAAACAGTTTGGTTACTTAAGAAAAATCTATAGCCTTCCATATTTAAAAAGTACAAATTATTTTGACGCCAATTAACTTTTTTTAATACGTTAAGAGTTTTGTGTCCCTTTTTACTTTACTCTAAAATGAGTTAGGACTATTTGATGTAATCAATAAATGAATATCATTATTATATTGCCTCAATAATCCTATTGTATATATTTGGTGATAATTGTAATATGCTATATTTAGCAGAGCTGGGATTCGGTACCGCCGAATCGGTATTCGGTAGATTTTATTATATATTTACCGAATACCGTATATCGATCGGTGCGGTAGATAAGAAAGAAAGAGACATTTATTTATGTATCTGCTCTGTGACTCTTCATATGCATTTAGTATCGGACAATTAACAACAAAAGACAATTAAGTACATAGTTTGTTATAATTTTTTTTAGAGATTATTCGAAATTTAATACATGTTATTTTTATATAAATCATATATGCACTCGGATTTGAAGGAAATGAAAGGCAAGTGCAAACAAATTATTTCCTTAGCTGTCTTTTGTTTTACGTTGTCCGATATTAAATGCGCTTTCAGCTCCGGAGTTGTTTATTTATTTTGCAAAATTCAACTTTTCACACCAGGTAACAACTCTTCCAGTTCAAAATACCGATTTACATTCAGTAGTCGCAGCTCTGATATTTAGGTATAGTTTAGTGGTTATATGACTGTTAATTTTTACTGATATATATAATGGCGTAGGAAAAAAGGGTAAAAATAGATATGGTAGAGGAGACAAAATAAAATTGCTTTTATTTTTTTATGTCTTACTTGAGCCTGAGCCATTTTCTTGAGTGACTCGACGATAAATCCTCTTTGGTTAACTAACATTTTCTTGATGTGCTCCATGCGAGCCTGACTTTGCTGAAGCCGAAGTAATAAATCCGACATGTCATCTTCCTCATCCTCGTCCTCTGAGAAATCAAACGCTGGAGGCCGAACCCACGATTCGATGGACTTGATCCCCATTGGAGTAACTATCAGAAGAGAGGGGAGGAAGCTGATTTCCTCCTCGTCTTCCTCGGAAAAGGCGGACAACAGCTGGAGAGACTCTTCACTTCCTTCACGGATAGGAATCAAGGGCTGAAAAAGAAGGAAAACAAATAATTAATTGACAAGTAAAGAAATAAAAATATGTAGACTACTAAAAGAATTTAAACAATGAAGCTTTGGATTTATATAAAGAAAATTTACAAACCAAATGTTGAAGAGTTCGTCAAATTTCGTTTTCAAAAGTTTAGTTCATAATTTTTCCCATCTCCATTAACGAAATCTTAATATTGGTGTGGATATGAATAAACATTAAAGCATTCTAATAATCTCTTTAATCCTTGGATCTTTCCGATGAGGTCCATCAAAATAGAGGTATTTTTCGATAGCTTTTTCTAATTTGTGAATAAACGATCGAGTAATTTTCTAAATTCCGATTATCAATAAACAACAAAAATAACGAGAAAAATATTGGCAAGCTACATTATAAACGAAATAACAAAACAACATTTTATCTATGAGGCAATCATTATAGTTTATCGGATTTTTTCAAAAGTTTATCGCGCATCACCTATTGCTAAAATTGAGGAACGGTAAATCTATTGAAGCGCATATATTTATATGCATCTGTGGGATATATGGGTTTTCTGTATTTAATAAAAAAATGTGCACACGCATTAATGGACATAGTTCGGTTGATAAGCCTCATTTTATATTTATATTCTATTGTGGACAAGTAAAAACATTATTAACGTACTTATATTAGGCTCACGCTTCAATAAATTATTTTAGTTTAACTGAGGATAGTTTAGGTGAATAAATCAATATATGTTGTTACCAAAATATTAAATACACTGAATAACAAATTTCGAAAAAATATTTTTTACTGAAGATGTGTAAAATGATATAAACCAATTCGGGTGCACTGATTTCAAAAAAACAAAACCGTTTTGCTGTATCACATCAGGATTTCCAGTTTCAGAATACTCTGCTTTCTGCTTACAGTGTCGTCTGCGCGTCTGTGTCTGCTTTCAGTGTCCCACGAGATACCGGTGTGAGAGTTGGTGTGGTGCTTAGCTGAGGCTTTATACTGTTCACATCGCACTTGATTGTGAAAATTTGAAGTAAAGCTGGTAGAAGCAACTTAAGCAGGTATATTATTAAGTCTAATTTCCTTTTATGCGAATAGTATATATTTGTATGTTCACGATAATATATATATATATATATATATTAGGGTTGTTCTTATTTTTCAAATGTTTGAAATGTTAGCGACTTTGTGGATTTTCTGTTTCTTGGTGATAAAAGAAGACGACATACAAAGTTTGAACAAAATCGGTCAACATTACGAGGTCGCGCAACGAGGTCAAAGTTTTAAAAATTAGTAAAAATATAGTTTTTCGCAAATTTCTTCAAAATGGTGGACGTTACAGACTTCAATAATAATTATTAATTTAAAGGAAATCTAATTTACTACCAGACGTATGTTTGATGTTTTTTAATAAAACAAAGTTTTCAGTAAAAACAAAGCAAGAAAGGGAGTGTGTATTGTTAATATTTCATAGCTTTTTTGTATCAATTAACTTCACTCGCCTGTAGAAGATGACTTGTTCGCTTCAGAGTAAAATAGTACTTTTAAGTTTAGTAAAACTTTAGATGATAAATCCAAAAATGACCTTGGTTGCATTCTATCAATTCAGAATTCAGTACAATCTGAGTTTACATCATATGATTCAGAGCCTGTATTGACCTATAAGAAATCGATTATGAAAAAAAAAAATCATAATGTGTTTCTTAGATTTGCGTCAAGGTATCCTCTCAAAATTTTACTTTGTCTCTGACGCATTTATAATCCATTATATGCGTCATTTTGTACGCGAGATAGGCTTTTTTAATGTACATATAACTCTCTACTTATTAAATTGACATAATTTAGTATACCAAAATATTAAAGCTGGTTTAACCAAGCTTTCATTTGATATATTTGTGTTCTAAAAATCGCTATACTTTAAGAGATATAAGCAAATACTACTCTCCCCCAAAAATTGATCTTTTGATATGAGAATATACGATTACCATTTGGTAACGGCAGTTAGTGTAACCTGGATAGGAAGAAAAAAAGAAGGGAGAGAAGTGAGGCAAAATACCCCTCCCTTCTCTTCTATCAGGCAACACTAACATGATTACCAGATGGTAAGGTTGGGGGACCAAGAAAGAGCTGGGCACCACACATCTGCTGCACAAGCTGCCACACAGGCTTGACTCAGTGGTTGGTGGACAAGCGCGCGAGCATGCCATTTGCGGTGCCCATGATATGGCGTGAGCAACAGAATCATCATGATGATTGTTATTTTTGCTGCACAAGCATCACCGGCTAGAACAAAAAGAATAAAGGCCACATCAAATACGCTTACTGCGTCTCTGCTCGTAAACCTGTGCCACATGATGACGAGAACCCCGTTCCAACACCTCCAGCTGATCAGAACATACCTGTAAGCAGTGGCGAAGAGGATGGTGATGATGATTCCACCAAGAGATTTCACTCATGGAGACACGTTTCCAAGGGCGGCACAACCCGAATATGATGGGCGACTACTGCTGTTTCCTGCATCGTGAAACTGACAAAGAGCAACACAAACGCCAAACCAAATGTCTAAAGCATTTTTAATTACATTTTAATGGCGTTTTTCTGCAATTTCTATAATTTTGATGCATTCATGATGTAATAAAAAGAATAAATGAATTCTTGTAAATTTCATTGAAATCCTGACTTCTAGGTAATGGAAATATTTTTGTAACTGAAAATCCTGACGTGATACAGCAAAACGGTTATGATTTTTGAAATCAGTGTACCCAAATTAGTCTAAATCTTTTTACACATCTCCAGTAAAAAAAATGTTGTTCAGTGATATCAAACGGATCTGACAAAGGCATATTGACTATAATACAAAACGTATTTATGCATTTTATGGCTACCATTAGAAAAGATTAATGTCTAAGAAACTACTATGAGAAAAAAAAATATTTCTAGAATGGTACGATGTTAAAAGAAGACAAAAAAAATTGTTACTGTGAGTATTGTTGAGAGCTTCACATCTACTTGATAGATAATTTCTTCTGTATTTTGGATGTATCGGTTATGTATGTTACAGTATCATTATTTTTAACATGAATATCTGTATATTAATATTTTTTAAATAATTATAATGTAAATATATTTTTCATCCTAAAGAGATCTAAAAACAAACAAATGATGGCATTGTATCATAAATAAAGGACCACATGACTCAGATGATAGCAAGATATCTACATAGAGATATTGAGACCATAGAGATATAAAGATATAGAGAGCTGATTCCCTTCAATAGTAGAGAAACATCATTCAGCTGTATTCTGTGTGTTCATAATAAACAAAATAATTTGTATTACGTCATCGTAAGCTGATCATAGAGATAGATTCTATCTCTATGATCAGCTTACAATGACGTAGTACATAATTTATTTATTTTTGGATGCAAAAATAAAGATAAGGCAGGGGCGGAGTGGCCACCGGGAATACCGGGACTATTTCCGGTGTGCCGCTGGCCTCAAGAAACATAAACGGCCGTTGAAAGCTTCCCAATGGCATATTGGGGCCTGTATAAGGCTGGCGAGGGCATAATTGTCCCGGTGGATAAATTCTTCCCGCTCCGTTCCTGGATGAAGGGAATAAGCTCTCTATATCTTTTTATCTCTACGATATAGACATAGAGACTTTATTGGATTCCTTAGAGAAATACGTCATATTGCCCTATATAAACATATAATTCTATATCTATGATCAACTAAAAATGACGGAAACTGCTTTGTTTATATTAAGTAAATGCGACAGCTGAACTATGTTTCTCTGCTATTGAAGGGAATAAGTTCTCAATATCTTTATATCTCTATGAATATATAAATGAAAACATAAATATGTTGTTATTGTATAAAATGCATATTTCAATAAAATAATAGTCTCTAAGTAATTGTAAAGCGTTAAAATGACGAATTAAATTTAAAAATTAAGGAGAAAAACTCTATATAATATAATTCATGTGTAAAAGTACCAACAATAGAATATTGAAACATGATTTAAATGACTAGGAATAGATTGATGTGAAGAGGGAGAACCAAAGTAAATAATGAGAAAGAGAAAAACCACACATTCATGAGAAAACACGAAAAAAATATCTCGAACCTTGATGATTGTTGGTTAAAGATATTCCTTGAAAAAAAAGATGATATTTTCTTAATACCCACAATGACCACAAACAACAGTATTATTGCTAAGTTTATAGATATTATGTAAATATACACATCCAACAGATTGTGTCATATATGAAAGGTTGATTAGATTTAATGTAGAAGAAAGTTCCGTACATAATATTATAAAGGGAAGTAAAAAAAAAATACTCAAGAACATAATAATATTATGTTCTTGAGTATTTTTTTTTTCTTCACCCCAAAAGTTATCCAACGATAAATAACTTTAATTTGTGAATGGGATATGAAAAGAGTAAAGGGAGCTCGATAGCCGTGCTTGCTAAGGCGTGTTCAACTCTCAATGTTGGGGGCGCAGGTTCGAATCCCGAGAGGGGATGGTCATTTTTGGTCTACCTCATTAATAAGATCCTAGGTTCGATAGACTAATTTTAACGCTATAATGCTTATTTATATCCTATCGGATGCAATTCGATCGAACCATATAGGCAAAAAAAAAAAAAAAAAAAGAGTAAAGTAATTCGCTTCTCAGGAAACTCTTTGTTGTTCAAATGATTCTCGGATAGATCAAATTGATTATTTGATATATTACTGTGACTTGGAATAATTGATCATGGAGATAATAAAAATTTGGGTAAGATAACAATATTATGATGATTCTTGATTGGATATCATAAAACACAGTGGAACTCAATAGCTGTACAACGAACATAACAAAGCTAAAATACATACTTGCCTATAGCATTTTATATACTAAGCAGAGGCATGCACGATCTCTTAATACTAAAACAATTTTTGAAACGAAATATCATTGTCTATTAACTAATAGGATATAAAATAAGCCTACAGATTCCTTAATAGAAAAAGTTAAATATTAAATTAAACTCATGGAAAAGATTCTAGAGATCTTATTCAAATCATTTAAAGCCTATTCCTATCAATACGAATGAAAAGGCATTGAACCAAAAACACAACAAAAATATTGTTTTCCAAATGGATAAATATTTTTAGTGGTAAAATGAATAAAAGTTTTTTACACTATTTTTGAATTAAACTTTTTGGGTATTTTTTTATTGAAAGAGTGTGTTTTATTTTTTAAAATAAATTTAGGTATGGAAGTCCATATTTTTACAAAAAGTACATTATTTTTTATCAAAGGATAAAATCAAAATAAATTTACTTGAACTTAGTAGAATTAAAATTATTTTACTTTGGTGTGATAATAAAAATATGTATTAAGCTGAATTGATTGTTGTATATATATATATATAATTCGTATTTAATAATTTTTTTTTTTTCATTTTACGACAAACAGTTCTCATCTTTCAAGTGTTTGTTTGATAATGTTATTAAACTTAGAATAAAGACAACGTAAATATTTATTTATATAATTCAAAAACCAATTTCCTCTCATTGCCTATATGGTTCGATAGAATTGCATCCAATAGGATATAAATAAACATAATAGCGTTAAAATGAGAAACATAGGATCTTATCAATTAGGTTGCCCAAAAATGACTTTCTCCTCTTGGAAGTCGAACCTGACCCCTCAATATTGAGAGTTAAACACGTTTTTTATGGTTATTTAAAAACATTTTCTTATGAAGGGGG
This sequence comes from Caligus rogercresseyi, assembly GCA_013387185.1. Taxonomy (NCBI): domain Eukaryota; kingdom Metazoa; phylum Arthropoda; class Copepoda; order Siphonostomatoida; family Caligidae; genus Caligus; species Caligus rogercresseyi. The sequence goes on from CP045891.1 coordinate 27,068,945, forward strand.
GGGGGGGGATAAAAACCAATTGATAAAAAGACTATAATCAATGCAAATAAAAATATTTATATAATTTATTTCTATCAATTATGTTTCTATTTAAAATTATGAATACTGTTTTAGCATTCATACTGGTGGGAATTGATACTTTTTACCTTATATGATGTTTTATTTTATTGTACCATGCGTTCTTGCACAGACCAAAAAAATACTATGTTTAATTATGTTTTTATTACGCATTTACTTTCTACTTAATGTATTTATCACATATAACATAATACACAAACAAAAGCAGAAAAAAAATATTGATTAGCTTAAAATTATTAAATAAGTACTACAGCTTTTGAAAAATACGAGGCATGCCACGAGGCTGTTATTTTAAATAAAGATATATTGAAAAAAAATCAGACTAGAGCAAAATTGTCAATCTCCCTCCGGCGGATTTAAACGGGTGCTCAACCGGCCCTTGTCCTATTTTGTCATATAAATATAAAGATATAGACGGCCTATTCACTTCAATAGCAGAGACACATCGTTTAGCCGTCGCCTTTGCCCAATACAAACAAAGTATTTGCACTACGTCATCGTAAGCTGATCATAGAGATAGAAATATCTGTTTATATTAGGCACAATGACGTATTTTTCTGAAGAATTCAATAAGCTCTCTACGTCTTTATATCTCTATAATTTTTGTAGCTATCCCAATAAGGTTCTGGCTTCCCCCTCCCCCCCCCCCAAAAAAAAAAAGTTTTGATATGTACGTGAAGTCTTTCGTAAGAAAATATAGCATATATCATATAAATAATTGTAGTTATATTTTTGCAGTGTATTTCGTTATTCTTTTTATAGAGTCCAAAAATTCATTTTTATATCCAAGAAATATATTTCTGTATCCGAATGGTAAGGAAAGGAAGAAAATCTTGTGAATGGCGGGCAAAGTAAAAAAAAGTTTTTTTAAAAATGTAATTAAAACTTCTTATCATATTTTTTTAGGGGGCACACTGATTATTTTCCCGTCACTACAGATTAATGATTTTTAAAGAGAATATCAAGATTTAAACCTTTAAATCTACTAATACTCATAAACAGAAATAATGCAATAGTTATTGGCATTCTATAGTTTTATTAAGGAACAAAAAGATCGGCATCAATAGATGAAATCTACCGACATTACTACCGGAGTATCAATTTGTAACCTAATTTTAAAAGGGGTACAATTCATTTCGGACATATTAAGATTTTGAAATTGAAAACTTTTAATCTACCGCTACTTATGGATGGAAATATTACCGATCGATATCGGTAATCGATTGTTTTTATAAAATGAAAATATATTTGCATAATTTTGAACAAATCTATCTTCAGCATTATTAGTATACTTAAATACCTATTATTAATCAGTAATTCCAATTATGACTGACTTATTATGACTAATCAAATAAATCCATCACACAGTAATTAGTGTTTGTTGCTATTAATAAACGTGATTTTTACCCTACCTCAATGAAAAAAATTAAATTCATTTGAAAAGGAGATGAGATACTAATTTTGGTTTTTAAAAATTAAAATATTTCTATTAAAAATTCCTCTCGGCTATAATTATGTATATTGGTCAACTTAGAACATAAACAAAAGTACTTTTGCTAAATTTCTCCACAATGAAAATAAATAATTCTATTGGAACGTCCAAGTGAACGATCATTGATGAAGTGGAACGCCAAAAAATATTTTAAACAGAAGACAAAAACCCGGAATGCTCTCAAGCCTGATAGGATGTTACACATAATGCTTATCAAACCAGTTTCAAGTTGTAGTTTTTATATATCAAAATAGTCTCTGAAATTTGTGACATCGCCACTTAATGTGTTAGAGACGAAGAACGTCTAAATGCCATCTGATATTTTTTCATAGGTACATTTATCTGGACTATGGAAAATATATTTTTTGGGGAAAAAGAATACTTTTGACTAATCCACTGGAAAATGGAAAATGTATCTTTCATAAAAAATGTTGGAGGGACTCCACTAACAATCATTTATACCGTACATGCTTTTAATATAATATGAAATTATCTATATGCCATATTTTTTTCGATCACTTATTTTTATGTGTTTATAGATACACATTTTCCAACATTTACCCCAAGGGAGGATTAATACGTTCGTCAAATATATAAAGGTCTCACGACCTCTAGGCCTCGCATGGGCTTCGACTGAACCCCCCCCCCCCATTTCGGTTGAAGACTACCTTTACTTTTTTTTGCCCCCCCCCCCCTATAACAAATCCTGGATTCACCCCGGATTAGATTGCAAAATATACGGAGTGTTTTATAATTTCACTTTTGTTTTTTGACACAACACCCCTTTCGTAAAGGATACATGTTAAATAGCAAAGTTTTAGCGCTCTTCGATTCCGCCAAGCACTTAACTTTAATTATTTATCTTTTAAAATACTGCAGCATTCCTTGCATTCTCAATATACTATACATTGGTTTATATTAACTAATTGACTGCTTCATATCTTCTATATGTGATGTATTATATTTTCACATATACTGCTAAACTAGCGGTAGAGAGGTCACATTCCATCCTATATAATAATAATAAGAAGAAACTTGACACGCAATCCTTTCAATCAAAAAGAAGCAACCTTGATGAGTTAAAACGATAGCCTAGGGATAAAGAAAAGGCTGTTTTCGCAAGCTCATTGAAAAATGTTTTAAAGACAATGAATATAAACAATATTACTATTTATTTGATTGAATTTTTGATTAAAATATATATTGTACTTGGTACAAAGATATAACTTTTTTTTAGATAACAATGTTTTCTTTTTTCAACGTCCAATAGTCAGAGTTATGACCTATTTATCGGACAGATATGGAACAAAATAAACATTAATTTATGAGATAAAAATATTTTATTTACTTTTCTTCGTCCGATAGATGGAGTGATGCTCTATTTATCGACATATATAAAACAAAATTAATTTTTTCCCCCTTTAGTATAAGGCATTACTTTTTTCGATAGGTGGAAAAGTCTTTTCAAAAGATTCATTCAATGACGTCATGGATGTATGTCCATGAAGTAGAGACGAATAGTATTTTATAGGGATGGTTTTCTTCTCCCTGATTGATGTTCAGTCCTCATCAGACACGATTGTAGATTAATGCCAACTTCCCTTTCCTTATCCCCTCTCCCTTCCTCCAACCAATCACGTTCCAAAAAGCACCAACTTTTTTTTTGTCATTCGTCTAATAAGCAGGGCTGTAGGAATCTGGTAAATACCCTTTCTGGGCAATAACGACCTTTTAAAGCATATAACGTATTTGGCCTTTTCTGCATATATATCGCATATTTTTAACAAATTTTGAGGATATATACTATAATATATCATATTATATATATATATTATATATATATATATATATATATATATAATATATATATATATATATATATCAGAAAACGACTGGGTACCTGGTCCGGGTCCCGGCTGTTTTTTGAACGCCCGGCCTGGGACTTTAATATTTTCGTTCATTCGTCATTCTGTAAGTGATGACGTTTTTTTAAAATAATTTTCTTGACGAATGGCCTGCTAAAGAAAGTGACTCCCTTCACCCATGACTTAGCAAAATGCTGTGGAGTGCAATATACCAATTGCCAAGTCTGAATGTCCTGCATTCCAGGCCTTCATTGAAAGGTACTGCCACGAGCCAATGTCAGTAGGTGGTCTCTGTCACACGCAATGGAGAAAGAAAGCAAGGTCAATATGAATAAGGTGAAGGAACGGCTGCAGGATCAGAGGTTGTTTGTTCTTGTGGATGAGACAACTGACAGATGGGGCAGAGCCATGACTGCAGTCCTCTCTGGGCCTCTCGATGGACGCTTCAAGGATTGGCCCTTCCTGTGGACCTGCTTGACATCCATGCTGCCAACAACAAAATTCAACAGGCCGTGACAGGGGCACTCTTCAAGGTGTTTGGTGAAGATTTGGACTACAACAGTCTACACCTGCTCATCACTGATGGAGCAACTTACTGTCTGAAGGCCGGGCGAGGTTTGAAGGAACTCTTCCTCAACATGATGCATGTCGCCTGCATCTGTCACGCTCTCAACAGGGTAGCTGAATTGGTTCGTTACGAATTTCCTCTAGTGGATGAACTGATCTCTGAGATCAAGAAGGTGTTGGCAGTCGTCAAAGCCAAGAAACTGTTCAAGGACCCAAAACTGCCGGGTCAGCTGGCCTTCATCAAGGGCAACTTTACTCAACTGGTACGCGCAATTTCAAGCCTGCAAGAGCGCCTTCCACTGACGGAGAGCATTGAAATCCTTGAGAGGGTGCAGATACAGCTGACCGTTGAGCCCTTTAGCAGCAAGTTGAACAGTGTCCTTGAGAAAAATCTGGACTTCAAAAAATTAAATTATACTCCAGAATTCTGAAGAGAGAGACATTGGAGCTCAAAGATGATACCAAAATGTCGTTCCTCTTCTCTTGCGCTCCAATTACCTCTGTGGACTGCGAAAGGGTCTTCACCAAACTAAAGTCTCTTTTGTCTAACCAGCGAATCAGTCTGACAGAGAATCATGTAAAAGATATGCTCATTCTTCAGTGGAAAAATGATTACATGACATAATTTTATTAATTTAGAATATATGTTACATTATTTTTTTAACATATTAAGGCTTTTTTTGCTTATTTAACCTTTACGCATATTTTTTCGCATCAGTCATTTAGATTAATGCCAACTTCCTTTCCTTATCCCCTCTCCTTATTTGTTCCAAATTCCAACAGCCCTGCTAATAAGTCAGAAAAAGAAACCTGACACGCAATTAAATCTGTTCAATCAAAAAGAAGCAACCTTGGATAGTGTAAGTTCCAATCCACCACCCACGAGGAATAATACTATGTACATGTAACTTGTACACAGTATGGTCATTTAAAAACTATGACAAAATAATTAATGGACTCCATTGACATTGAGATGCGTTCAATGCGTGAATCAATTGCTTTATCTCCAGAGAAGAAATACGTACAACATTGATGAAATAATCGGATTTCAATCTTTATTATTTTTTCAAATATCATTGGAGAATGACATTAACTGTTTGTAATTATGTTATTAGTCTGTGTATTTTTTTCTCTCTCTCTCTTTCTAAATAGCTATTATTTGTACATACGTTTAGAAGTCCTTCAAGATGACTTTAATAAATAAGTTTCGTAAGACTTACGATTGGAAATATATATAAATATATAATAGACATGCAGGTAAGTTGTAGTAGTACTTCAAATCATGCATATTTTCACTGTGAGCCAGGGCTTTATGTCTTATTTGCGATGGGAAACTAGGAAGGGATATACCCTTGGAGCCATGAATCCTTTCCATACAAAAAAGTTTCTTTTTGTAAGGATCGAATGTACATATTATAAAATAGAGTCTTCCTAAAGTGAGAGTAGGATGGTCAATGGGTGAATGTAGGACTCTCTAAATGGCCTCACAAGCCTTCTGAACTATTTCATATTTAACACAACTTTCTTCAACTAAAACCTCAGAGTGATATCCTTTTTGACATATTTTGCAAATAATTGACTTGTAAGCGAATTAAACTAGAAACATGATATTTTAAGACTTTAACTATATTTCATTCATATAAACCATGTTCCAAAATACCAAAATGTAAATATTTTTTTTGTAAATTATTGAATAGCAAATATTTCAGTAACTAGATAGTGAAATATTTTGTTATTTCGACCACTGAGAATGATTTAAGTAATACAAAATGATGGTTGGCATTTTATTGCTAATAGTATTCAAATTCATACATTTAAGGGTATTTAATTAAATCAAAAGTCATTTTTTTAAATATTGACTATAATTTTTTGAAAAATAAAATTTTCCCAATATGACAACTTTTTTTATTATTTTTTTCTTTAAGAAGTACTTAGTGTTTTTTAAAAACCTATATATTTTATTAAGAGTAAATTTGACTGTACTTTTATTAACAAAGTATTAAAAAAATCTGCATTTTGACAAGCATTTAAATTTAAAAAAAAACCTTTCATAGTCTTCTAAATTTTGTACGGAGTACTTAAGTAACTTTTTTTCTTCTTTGACCTGTTTGGAGTATTTTTTGAAAAAAAACAAACCAAATATTTATTTTCATTTATTCGTAACTAAAAATAACAGAAATTTAAATAAAAGCTCATTAACAAAATAATTTATATTATGTATACAATTTTTTTTGGTTTTCTTTGACTTCACAATATTCTTTCGGTGTAGGTTGGAGGTATTTAAATGTAAATAAATGCACACCAATGGATGTTTTAAGGGTAACTAGAATGAAATGAATATAACGCTCTATTTAGTTTTTCCACTTTTCGAATGAAAAATAGATAGTTACGCGGCAAATTGTTTCATTATTAGTAAATAATATATTTTCGCCTAACCAAATGTTTAATTTTTTCCACATTTTATTGGAGGTTTATTTTTTAAATTTGTCCTGGATTCCACTCATGTAAAATACATATTATAAGATTTGATGAAATTGTATCTATTCAAATATAAATAATCTTCTTTTGTTCAAAGTGAGCCAATTCCCCTTAATATCTTTGAAGACAACTTACAAAAAAATACTAGCCTAAATATTCAAGTCCTGCATAACATAAAAAGAGTATCGCCCTTCTTAATGATCGTATAAACTTAGATAAAGGTAAATAAAACAAATGCAGAAAATATTATTTTTTATTAAATAAACTATACCATACAGCTCCACCTTTCTCCTCATCGCGGTCTTAACAACATTTTAAATTCATTGAGTCTTTACTCCGTACGGATTAAAAACTTTTGTGTCGGTGCTACAGATATCGTAAAAGATTCGAATTATCTTTGCAGTGGGAGATGCCGACGAGTGGCTGCTTGAACGATTTTACAATTGCAACACGTAACGCAGATATCGCTGCTGACGTAACAATGGGCAATTGTTTAATTAATAAGCTGGCTGAGAAATTTTACTTTGTTAGATTCGGCAATGTATACTTCATTGACCGCCCCCTATTGCCTTTTCGAATGAAAGTGTACTATACGACGACGTCTTTTCTTAGAAAATGCATGCATTCTCCTACTTTAACTCCATTTGTTGCATATTTGCAGCGACGAAATATTAATGTGCCTCCTCAAAAAAGCATAAAAAGTATTAGTAACAAGTTTTTAACATCAAATGAGCGATGGTTTAAGTACAGAATTTTGACCGGAACTCTCGAGGTTTCATCCAAATATTTTAAAGACGCTCGCGAAATGTGCGTATTCTGCCATTGTTCAAAGGAAACGACGGATCATATTTTATGGGAATGTCCAAAACTAAGCGGGGTCTACAAAGAAATTATCAAAATTGTAGAATTCAATTTCAAAAAACACATTGGGAAAAAAGACTTCCTTACAACGTCATCGAACGATAAAATTGATGCCATCATCGTAAAAGCACAACATATTATATATAAACTAAGAACTGAACAAGACGATAATCTTGAAGGGATTTTACCTATCATAAAATTATATACACGTGTAATTTTAAAAACACAAACCCCACCCACTTGATAGACTTAAAAAAATGATTTAGACTTTTAATACATGTATTTGCCCTTCTTAATTTTTTACTGTGTTTGTCAAATTTTAATAATATTTTTATTGTACAAATCAATCAATTAATGTATTTCACGTTTTGTTCGCTATTGTAAAATTTACAAAAATACCACCGTTGTTTGCTTCTATAATGCACTATGTTATAATTATGGCCTGTATCGTTCTTGTTAACGCAGTCAATAAAGACATGTTTTTTGGCCGAAAACGAGGAGGACTTCTCTAAGAAGAGCTCGTACAGCACAATGAAAGCTCCGGAGTACTCAACACGTGATCACCTCCGGGTCCACCTCACGCTCAAGAACCGCTCCGACGTTTCTCTCTTTCTATCATCAACGAGCAGGTCCCCTGCACCGCCCTCACATCTGACATGGTATACAGCAGTAGTTTCGACGCTTCGTCATGCAAAGCTCAACGTTTATCATTGAATCATGAAATATTTATATCTAAGAAATGACATTTTGTGTGCCTATAATTGTATTTGTTTTAGATGTGTGTTTTTTGTCCCTATACCTCCGCAATTGTGGAAATGAAAAGTATAATTAAAGCTTGCCTCTTGGCCGAAAAAAAAACAAACTATACATATGGGATCGTGCTAGCTCAGTGCGTAAAGGTGTGTTCAACTCTCAATGTTGAGGGTGAAAATTCGATTCCTCCCGATTCCTCTATATGCACCTTATTGAAAATGTTTTTTTTTGTCTAGATTGTTAGATAGAATTGCATCCGACAGAATATGAATAAGCATTAAAGTATTATAATTAGTCTATCGAACCTAGGATCTATTCAATGAGGTAGACCAAATATGACCATCCCGCTCGGGACTCGAACCTGCACCACCAACATGGAGAGTTGAACCCGCCTTAACTCACACGGCTATCGCACTCCATTTTATTCCTATGTATCTCCCAGGTACAATTGAAATAAGGACCATTATTAAATATATATCCAAAAGTAGTGAAAAAAAATTCGGCTCTCAATAACAAGAGATTGAATCAAATACAGGTTGTTGGCTATGTGATTCGTCATATTCAAATAATATAGACTTTCGCTTTCTAAAGTGGCATTTTCTATTTAATAGAATATCATATGAGAGGCGATTTCCTGCTCACCATTCAAATCAAATATGAGTCTTAATATGTCACCTGAATTTATAAATATTTTATATAATTATTCGATTAAATGGCAGCTTATTATATCATTAATAGTTGCTTTACTAATGATATTGCACATGCTTGTACAACTTTTTAAATTACATCAATAAACAATGAAATAATGAAACGTCCATAAAGCGTATATAACTCAATAAAAAAATAATTTTAATTCAAAAAATATATAGAAGCTAAAAGTTTGGATGTTATAAAACATTGATTTTTCTGATTATACTCCTAGTCATAACAGCTGCCAGATTAACTTTCTATTAGACTGGTAGTTTTCTCTTCGATAATATTAACGTACATTATAAACAAATTGAAGACGTAAATTGGTTGTCACTACCGACAATCACGAGAATAACATATTTTAATTTATAACCTTTAATAGACTCTGTACACTCTAGTATTGTAGATTTAAGGTATACTTACATATATATATATATATATACTCTTGTTTTTGTGTGTTCTTTTAAGTTTCAAAGAGATCAAATATATTAGTTAATTATATGTAATTTACGAAGTAAAAAAATATATTAAAACATAATTTATATCACATCAATAAATGTTATATAATCAAGGATTTTGGAAATAATTTCAGCCGTTTACCAAATATTTAATGCCATCTAATTGCCCCATAACTCACATTGCTCAAAATTTGAAGGAATATATATGCATACACCCGGATTTATTTTTTCATAGCTTGTGTACATATTTTTTAACCAAGGCGAAAATGGATGTGATTTGAGAACACCGAATTTGAATTCAAGTGTCTAAAGAATCGTATGATTCTCATGCATAACAACTAATGGGTCTTGTAAAGCTCTATCAATTTCTTTAATATTTTATATTAGGCCATGGTAGTTTTTAAAGACAAAACATATATAAGATTTAATTGTGTTTGTCCATAATTTACATTAAGCAAAATACTCATTACTCTTAAGTTTATAAAAAGTTCCGGTATATTCAGAGCATTCCAATATTGTTGATAGTACTTGAATGTTTACTATTCCTCGAGTTTATAACTTTGTACACAAAGCAATTATGTTATAGCGATAATTCAGTCTCGAAGTTTCCTGATGGTGTAGCTCGTGATCACTATACCGATTTCGTTATAAAAATATACTGCAATTATTTTTTTTTATTTAAATAAAGGAATTTTGTGTGCCGATCAGGATCTATGGATCACTCACCTGGTAGTTTCAAGTTGATTGAAAACACCGAACTTATATCATTACGGGATGTTGAGCAGACAGAAAAAATCAGTACAAAAGAGTTGCTTTTCTTTCACAAAGATAGCTGTCCACTTAAAGAGTTGCTTTTCTTTCACAAAGATAGCTGTCCACTTGGGGGGGGGGGGGGGATTAGTTGTCGTGGGATTATAAAAAAGGAAATCTGGCAATAAATGTCTAGTAATATCGTCAGAGTTTCAACAAAAAATAGTCCCTTAAAATGATGTCACTGGCTAAACCTTTTTCGTTGCTCCTTTTCACTCCTTAAGACTCGGTATTTAGTCTTTGACTGCTCAAGGGATAATATTAATTAACTACTTCTTTTCTTTGTTTATCAGTTGCTGAATCGGACATTGATCTTCCATTTTTACTCAGTCTATTGCGTAATCAGTTATTTAATAGATCCGTGATCACACGGAATTATTAGTATAACGAAAATGAAGGAAAACAACAACATAAGATACTTATATGGATCAATCTAGGGGCTATAACAAGTTTTAACAATCAAAGGTGACCAACTCGTAATTCGTTTCGACTAATTTACCAGATGTTTTGGACTGCTCATTTCGGCATATCTTGAAAAGTGTAACTCCGTCCCAAAAAAGTCGGCATTAAAGAATTTAAATATACCTTATATTTACTAACTTTGTTTGTTTTTATTCATAAATGCTAATGATTGAATGACTTTTTTAGCGGGAATTTTTAACCACGATGATGATTTCCCTAAAATCATATATATCCGCTCTGATACTTCCTGTTCCTTCTTCTGCAAGGACATAACGAACAGATTATTTAAGAAGTTTGAATGTGCACAACATGTCATGTTGTAATTTTTGCATTTTTTGACCATTTTTATTCACGTTAAGTATACTTTCATGATCACTTTTATTTGCATACATTTTAAATTGTAATGATTATATTATACTTTATATGTACAAACGTAGGAAAATAACCATTTGTTGTATCACTATATAAAAGTTTATAATTATTTTTTTTTGCTTGTTGTCTGAACACTTTAACAAACATATTTTTGTTATGTGCATATATTTCATATCATATGAAGAAATTAATAACTAAGGACACTGAAGATCTGTTAAATTTGTATAATTAATAATAAGCTGATATACAAAGAATATTCTTAATAAAAGCAACTATACTTAAAATGCAATTTTGTTGTCTATGTACATGCTGTGAGGCAATTTTTGCAATACTTTATTACATTCATTCTGGTGGTTTCCATGGCACAGATTCTATGGTCAAGTGAATATTAACAAAATAAACAATACATAAAAAATCCGTCCAAATTAACAAACAAAATCTGAATGGAAAAGTTTCTTAATATAACTATAAGTATATGTACTTAGATTTATACCCCTGAAGTAGGTTATACAAATACTCAGTCTTATAATTATGATTATAAAGTTCCGGCCCTTCTATTCTAATTATATGTAAATAAATTATAAATATATATATTAAAGAAAAAAATACCTTAAGTATGTATCAAAATAAATAAACCATTAAACGAAACGGCACAGTTTACGATTATATATAAATATTTATCTTGATTATAAAACCCTGAAATATGTGCAATTGTATTAATACTGAGTATTATAAGAATAATAATAAAAGCTCGGACAAAACAATTGTTTTTCAAATATTCTTTAGAAATAAATGAAATCATACTAAGGCCTAGTCAAAAGTTAGTTATTCTGGCAGCCAGTTCATTTTAATCTTTAGACGTTGTGCTTGTTCTTTTACGTTAGAGTTTTATATTTTCGTATATATATATATATATATATATATATATATATATATATAGAGAGAGAGAGAGAGAGAGAGGTATACATACATATATATGATATGCATTTAGAATATATTCAATCATATTAGAGAAAAGACTATGCGTGTCTTACTTTATTGCTAAAGTTTGGTTTTCCATAGGGCTCTTTTGGAAGAAGGCGTCGGTGGTGCTGCTGGTGATGGGTTTGGTGGTGATGGATTTGCTGTAGATGGGGTGGGGGCTGCCCTGAGCTTTGGTAGATATACATGTCCCGAATGGACGATGAAGATACTGCTGAGACTTTCCTGTTGGCTACGTCCCTCAAACATTGAGAGGATGTGCTCCTGGTTCCTTCTCTGTTAGTATGGTACTGTGGGCCGGCCATTCTTTTTACACCGTCTGCCATCATCTAGTACTGTATATAAAGTTTTTTATTATTATATTATTCCTTGACGGCCATGGAACTTTTATTGTTATTATTATCATCCTCATGTGTTGTAGTTGTAGTATATAAATAATAATACATCCTATTACTACAAAGGTGTGTATAAACTATAAGTGCCTTTGGAAATAAATAATCTAAGAGCACTCACTCACTCATATCAACAATCGATGTGTCACACACACACACACAGCACACTTCTCTAAAACACTCATTCCCTCTCCTCCTAAAGGTTAAAAAAGTGAGACTTTAACTCTTCTTTTTATTGTCATAATTATATGTTGTGTGACTCCTGTCAATGGCTAACGAAAACTAAATATATAAAAATACGTATTTGTTTCTCTTCTACTTTTATTATTATTATTAATCGTCTCTTTCAAAAAAAGAGGAAGGGCGGTATACATATATTGAATGAGAGAGAAAAAAGACTATGCACTAGAGATGGATTGATATGGTTTCTTTCTCGAAGCTTCATGGCGAATACAAGGCATAGTCAATATGATTATTTTATAAGGGATGAGTCTGGAATAAATATATATGGATCAATGACGATATATAATGTCACTACACAATTCTTTTAAAGGGAGTAACGTTTCGATATTTATATTGTATGCCTTATGTACTTAAATAAGAAAAGAAAATGATAAATATGACACTGATATATATATATATATATATATAAAATGTTTAGTAAGATATGTAATAAGCCGATTAAATATTAACTTTAAATATGTTAATATACTTACGATTTTCTATAGTGAATTATATAGAAGCGAATTATTTATGTATATAAAAGAGCCGATTTTTATAGACGGTAAATATATATAGTATAACTTATGTACATAATTAAGAAAAAGATAAATATTATGATCAATATATATCAAAGGCTCAATAAGATATTTTAATGTTGATGAAATTAGTTCATTTATTTTTCATCATATTTGCCATTTTCTTCTACAATTATATAGAATTTATAAAAGTTGTGCACACAAGAGAGTAATCTTGTAAATGAATATTCTTCTTATTAATTGAAAGGTTTCGTTTATTATTGATTTTCTAATTATACATAATTTTAGGTATGTATTGTCGAATTATATAACTTAATAAGCTCCAGGAGCATCTGCAGCTGATATAACAGCTGTAAGAAATATTTTGCAATTTAGAAAATTACTTAAGTAATAATTTGAAAAAAACTTCCAGTTTTTCATGGTGTGTCCATTTTTATTTACACCCTAAAGAGATATTTATTTAATTCACAGCTTTTTTATCATTGTCCATTATTTTTTGAGATATTTAAAAAAAAACTAAAATTTCATTAAATGAGTTCAAAATTTTATTTTCGGTCCTTCCAGCGGTGCACTGGTATCGTACTTATCCCTGATCGGTTCTCGGGAGTTAAGATTAGTTATATTCGTCTTTTTTGTTTACGTCTCATGCTCTTGGTTTTGAGAGTAAAAAGTAATGTCACAAAATATTTCATAAAACAGTATCTGTTTATTTATCTCTTAATATGTAAAACTAAGTTGATTTGTACTAAAAGTGGAATTTATTTTATATATTAGTCCTGACATGGTCTTGATATTAAGTCATTACTTTTGTTCTTGATCTATTACTTTATATAATATTGTTGAAAGCTTGAGATTCACATGAATGATGTCGTTCTAATTTTGACCCAACAAAGATTTTTAATACATAATTTTATTGTTTTTAAGTCAAATGTACTCAATCTCCAGTATAATATAATTAAATAATATTTTTTTATTTTTTAAACTCTATATGATATTCATTTATTTATATTAAAATTGCAAAGAACCAAGATATAGATTATCAAAATTTCATGTTTCTCGTACATTTTCTATATCACCACACTAAAGTCTTTATTAAGGCCTATGTCTAAACTTTAAGACTTTTTTATTTAGTTGTACTTAAATCCCTTTACAGCAGGCTTAACTCAAAGGCAAAACGGGTTTTTTCACATGTGTGAATCGGTGGAATGACATGTATTTGATACAATAAATAGTAATGTAGCGCATCAAACCTAAAGTCTGCTAGATGAAGTTGATCTAAAATCTACCTGAGGTGTACCTGATTCCTAAAATCTAAGAGTTGATCACCCTCCATTATGCAATTAGTTTAAAGCTGTTTGATATCATTGTTTACACGAGCAAATGAACCTTTATAGCAAAAAAAAACATGTGTAAATGTGTTGTGCTATAGCAAAATTTTTTCCTGACTACTAAACAAACGAATAAACGAAAAGTGCATAAAATTTGGCCGATATAGGAACTGAAGTCTTCATTTTATTTTGTATAGTACGTCTACAAATAACAGCTGCCGACAACTTGAGATATATGGATATACATATATGAAAGATTTTAAAGATCTTTCGCCTACAGGCTCTTATCTTTAAAAGCTACATAACTTCATTTTGTATTCACTCAAGTCAGCACTTCAAACCTCAATGGTCTTATCGTACTCTTCGATGTATCTAAAAATATGTAATGTTGAATAGAATATGAAGGTATAGATCAATATTTTTTATGTTGGAAGGTACACTATTTTCATTATATGTATTATACAAGAGAAAATATTATGTATCTTTAAATCTTGTGAATTCGTTTGGTGGATTATAAACATATGGCGAATATCCCTAATCTTCTCCATATACAACTTGTTAGACTCAGTAATGACGAAATCTGAGATTGTTTTTAAAAATCGTGCAAATCAAAATAATACTCCATCAAAGGTGTAGAGCAAAGCCCTTCAATGTCTCTTTGATTGTATTAACAAAATTAAAATTTACAAATTATATAAATTTTGCAATGAAATCAACATTGCGACTTCAATACAAAAGCTTCCTTAATTTAGATGTAATTTTAAGTGAGGAATCGCTCTCTCTCTCTCTCTTCTATGAAATGATACACTGAGTTCCATTAAATATATGTATATTAATATGATAGTTCATGCTTATTTGAATACTTATTTTATAGGTTTTTAAATTATGAAAGGTTTTTTCTTGATTATTCATTGATTCCTAAATATTTATTCATAGATAGGTATTGTATTAACATTAATCAAAAACCCAATAGGCAAAAAGGGGTTTATTTTATCCTAAATCCTTAGAGCAACAACGATCCTTCACGCAAATAAGTATATATTTATACCACGAGCTTCATTCAAAACAGTATCAAGGAGCGCGATAGCTTAGCGGAAGACTGCTGGACTCTAAATATTGAGGATGCAGATTCGAATCCGGATAGTTGAAGGTCAATATTAATCAACCTATAAAAGGAACACATGTTTGATGTGCTAAATGTTAAGCTATAATGTTTATCCACACAGATACTGCAGGAACCAAGGAATCAAAAGAATGGAATTTTGATATGTATAACCTTTAAGGCTCAAAGTTATCAATATAATTTTATGTAGTTTTGTAGAGAAATCCAAAGGGTTCATTAGAAAAGAAGCAAAAGAAAATCTCAATCCTGAATGGGGAAGGCACTGAAAATACTAAAAAAACACTAAGTTCGATTGAGTAATTTTAATGTGAAATGTAATTCAATCTACTCAATTGGTCAAAATATTATTGAAGAGAATAGATCATAAAAGTGGAAATCCATTAAATATAGCTTGTACGTCTCGAATAATTGCAGACAAACTGCATCAAAAAAGTTTTAAATAATAAATAATAGTACTAAAACATCATCAAAACTGTAAATACACATTATCTGAGCTTTCTGTTTCGTTTTTATTAATATATTTAATCTAAACACTAAAGAAAATAATAATTATAAACTATAATGTTATTTATGTATTATTTTATACACACTTCCACTGCCCTTTTTACTTTGTATCTCCTTTTACAATAGAAATGAAGACCTTTTCAAAAAACACTAATGAAAATGTTTTTAAACAAAAAAAGGTATGAATGATCCAAATCTACTAAAAGTATGCATCATAAAATCAGCCCGAATCGGCTAGCAACCTATCCCTATTGCATATAAGCACACACATATATAGATATTGTCATATAATGGTAGGCCATACATACTTTTTAAATGCCGTCTTCCATGGACGCTGATGGTGGTGTTAGTCGCATAGGACCATCCGGTTTCCCTCTTCTTGAATAGGAAAGGAAATTTGACTGGGAAGTTTGACGACACAAGCAATACATCATGGCCCAACTAAATGAAGGTTTCAGAGGGCTAAACCAGGTAAAAGACAAAACATCGTTATCATACAAACTATACAAGCAGCGAACAATAATGATTTGAAAAATAAATGGTCCTTGTGAACTAAAGAAGGAAGGAAGAAAAGGAAGGGGCAAAAAAAATCAATGGCCTCATGAGAAAGTCAGGGATCGATGAAATAATACCTGGTTTACATTCCGCCTACTAACATATTGCGCTCCTCCAACGTTGTTTTTCTTTCTTCTTCAACTTAATTCACGGTCAATTATTATTTACGAGAAAAAGGAAGATAAAAACAATCCTCAATGAAATAATTAAGACAACTATTTCTCCCTTTTTTAAGTATTAAAAAAAAGATACTTTAACTGTCTATATTGAAGTAAATTTATATAAGACACGGAATGTATTACTACAAAAGTAATGGGAGAAGTTTAGATTTAATAATCCATATGTTGTTATAATCATTAATAGAAATAACAGATTTTCTCTCTTTTTCTCTGTCACTATCTTCAATTGATAATTACCTCCGCCGAAGGAGGTATTGTTTTCACTGGCGTTGGTATGTTGGTTGGTTGGTTTGTTTGTCAGCAGGATAACTCAAAAAGTACGGAACGGATTCGGATGAAACTATGCGGAGTTGTTGGAAATGTCAAAAGGAACAAGCGATTAAATTTTGGCATCTCTGAGTGCAGAATTAAGATGCAAAATGAGCTAAATACTAATAAATATTTCAAGTTAGCCTACTCTGCCAATAGATGTCGCTGTGCTGTGAAATCGGGTGCCGGGAGCATCTTCCTCTCGGAATTTCCGTCTAGGGGAACCCTCCCCCGTCCCTCTACGCCGCCCCAGTCGTGAAAAATCCGCCTCGGAAGGCTCATAAGGACCCCGTGACGGCGGAGGTTTGCACTCTCTGAGTGTATATATGCCTCTAGTTGATCCTCTATGTTTAAGGAGATGAAAGTTTTTTAATATATTTTTCAATATGTCTATTTTTATATATATTTTTTAGAGTGATAAGTAAAATTATTTTTCAAATAAAAATTTATAAGCTGTAAAAATGACTTGGACGTTTTACTTATATATTACTCGTAATCAGGTGCATTTTTTTGACCGTTTGTATCATAATTAATTTTTAAGTGCATTGAAGTTGTATAAAAATACAAGATTTAAGGTAGGGCGCATCTTAAGACATGTCATCCGCCCCTTTAAAGAACACGTGCCTTGGAGTAATGAACTCTTAGAAGCTAAACATAATTAATTGGAAATAAATTAACCATTGGTTTTCTTGATCCCATGTATGAACTGTACAAGTACATTCTTGACTTAGTATGTGGCAAAAGTCTTAGTTATCAAAAATTTGAGGCATTCAATCGTAGAAATAACTTTTGCATAATATTTTACGTAAGGCTCAATATTGGATACTATTTAATTTGTAAAATATTATCAAAATGAATATATATCATTCCATATACAATAAGTATTTAAAGTTTATTTTAAGTAAATGTGGCATCCAAGATCCTACATATTCACAGGTTTGTGACGTCATACGGGTCATATAATGAGTACTCCATTGAGTACTCGGAGATATTCTCATATCTGTGTTCATGTTGTGAAATATAATTGATATGGAGAAATTGGGTTATCCTTTTTTGTTGGAATGAATTATCATAATTGCTTGTAAATTGTTATGCATTTATGATGGCCGGCATTCAGATATAAAATATCCCATTCAGTAGGTACCTGTGAAACTCATACTTAAGAAGAACGACCCTAATTTTGGACACACAAACAACATGTGTTTCTTTAGGCTAGTAGTTAAGCCTTTTTGATGGTCATGAGATTTCTATAATCTACCAGTATGGGCTTACTATAATGGTGTTTCACACTATTTGCCGTGACGTCATAATGAAGTAACTCCCTTAAGGTCAGTGTTTATTTTGATTGAGGCCAATATATAAATCAATATTCAATGAAAAAAATTATGACTCCCCCTTCAGTCGACAGATGACAAGGACAAAGCAATAACTTATTTAATTCCCCACCTCGCGACAATCAGACACTTATACCAGTACAGTAAACTCGGCAATATAATCAGTGTGTATAAATATTTATTATTATCATTGTTATAATGCTTATTCATATTGTAGTGTGTGTTAATCCTTCAAAAACCAAATTGACAAAAAAAATATATTTTTTAATTTTTCATTGCCATTACCGTATACAAATATATATATATATATACATTATATAAAAATATCTTCTCCACCGATGCTTTTTACTTGACGGTTTTTACATTGACAATCAAAACTATAATTTCATTTATTTAAGATTGTTATAATATTTTATTTAAATATTGCTTTAGTTTCATTTTCTTACTTTTTAAAGATGTTTTATTTTACAGTGATGGATGGTTATTAAAATTAATTGATTTCATTGTTTACACCCATTTTTCTTCTCATTTTATAAATAATTTATATTTGTTGGAGTAAAATTCCTATTCAATAAAGACCGTGTTGATCATACAAAACAAGTATTCTTACGTATATTTTTTCTTCATGATCCTGAGTCCTCAGGGCCAATGAACGAGCCCAAAAAACGGACGTGAAATGGCAGTAGAGCAGTCATTACTTGGATATTTTTTCTGTTTAATTCATAAAGAAGGAACACGGTCTTAATTACTACTTTATTTTTATTTTATTGTATCGATGGGAGTCAAAAAGAGCGTTTGCATGAACTGAGGGGATGCAGATGTTTTCAAGACTTTTTGTGTTTTGTTTTAGTTCCTTCCTGTTGGAGCATGCAGCTTTCTTCTCTTTTCCATACAGGAGCATGTGTGTGTACATACATTCTCTGTATGCTGTTATATGTTAGAGAAACAGAGGAAACGAGAAAAAAGTGAAATAAGGCAAACACATGAATTAAAAAACTGTATTTGAAAAAGAGTCCTTTAAAATGTTTGGACTTTGTATTTACAAGTATGGGGAGTTATTATGCGTACTCGCGAATTTGTAACTTCAATACGCTTCCATCATGAATTTTATAAATATGTAAATAAATGTAGGTCAATAATTTATATTACATAATTTGATTTTTATTTGATCTTCTAAGCTAACGCAATAATACTATTACGGTATTCAATCCCTCTAACTCTTTTTCCCACGTTATTTCGATAATAAGATTTTATTGAATCAGTATATATATATATATATATATATATATCATTTCGACTACTCAATCATCACAAAAACTCAATTTTCATTTGCACCGCTCTAAAGAGCCGATGTGTCAGGTATTCCAGGGGCTCAAATTTAAAACTATTTTTCATGACAATTATTTCAGCCTTAGAGAATCAGAAATCATCTATTGGAATGCTTGTATATATATATATATATATATATATATATATATATATATATATATATATATATATATATATACATATATATATATATATATATATATATATATATATATATATATATATATATATATATATATTATAATATATATAATATAAAATAAAATAAAATAAACCTTATATTAAAAGTGTTTATTAGATTGACTTATAGTGTAAACATATCACATATAATTCTAAACTTTAATTAAAATGTAGTTCAATAACTAGAGGGCCAAAGTATCAAAAAGGATTTAAGTCACTTATTTGGTATATCTCTAATTGATTTTATATCCATGGCTTAAAAGATTCATGATTATCATCAATGAATAACCACAATTGTGAAGGAATACACATCCAATAGAGTGGTATGTCTGGATTTTTAATGTGTGGCTTTAATACTGTCATTATGAGCTAGAGAGGTCCACATTTAATATTTCCTACCCAATATGGCTACTACCCTATAATAAATCAGGATTTATAATTTAATGACAGTGATAATAATTATAAATTATTATTATTTTAAATAACAGTACATTTCTCTGTGTCTGCTTTGAACTATTATTATTATTATTCTTACACATTCATTATTTCAAAGGTTTCCTCTCGAACAAAGAGGCACTTTAGACAAGGGCTTTAAGGGACATTCAATTACAGCACTCAGACGACACGTTCATAGGGATGTCAACCATCAAAAGCTCATTAAAGGGATCTGGCTTTTGTCTCTCTCTCTCTGCACACATATATGTAACTATAGAGGCATATTTATGTAGTGTAGTTGTCACACATTCACCGCTTAGAGAGCTTACAAGTTCTAGGGCTTCCTCTACCATGGTAGAAAATCGTGTTAATCTTTCCTAAAGGAGGCATATACTTTTGAAGGACATTCTTATGCACCAAAGGTCATTTGACTGCATGTCTTCTTACAAACAGCAGGTTTACAAGTATGTAAAATAATGTGACTTAACTTGAAATAAGTCAAATAACAAGGAATAGTTTTACGTTGTCGCTTTTTTTAACTCATGTTAAGAATATATAAAAACAGCGAAATATTTAGAATTATTTTAATATATAGAAAATATCTTATTATCAATTGAATGTGCAAAAAAAATATTTTAAGCATGTTTAGCCATGTAACATTTTTAACGTTTGCCTCAGTTTTAGTGTATATCTTTTATTTGTATGTATTTTAAAACTTTGGAATAATAAAAAAATATTCCTAGAAAAAAAAGTATTTATAATCAATTTCACACCTCGAGAAATATAACATTTCTATCCAAGGACTAACATAACTAATAAAGCAAAGAATTGCTGCAGAAAATAAATATGTGACACAAATATAATATCTAGTAAAGATTTCACTGATGATAACAATATGCATACATAATACATTTATATCTAATCCGTAAAAAATAATTATAATAATAATATAGAAAATATGATCTAAAATATGGATTTATGTTTTGTTTTTAGATAAGAAGTATTTCTAATGTATTTTTATTATGACAAATATTTTAATAAAGCTTTTATTGCCTAAAAAAACTAACAAAAGTAAATAGTTATATAGCATTTAAAGAAATATATTCAACAAATAGAAATATATAGTTTTAAATGAAATTTTTTATTTCGTATGTGGTAACGGATCGGATAGGAAAACTCTACAGCTATTATGACCAACAAAAAAAAACGTTTAAGTGAAATATACTGTTACTTACATCTATATATGTTACTAAAGATGAGCATGCAATTATTTCTGTCATCAATATTTGTGATATTTCATTTTTATGGCAGTATTTGTTCTCGAATTTATATTTTCTATATAAGCAAATACTTATATATATATATAGTTTGGTTTTGAATAATATAAGTGTTAGAAAGATAAAAATGACTATAGAACATTTCAATAAGTGAAATTAAAATTATGCTTAATTTACTTTTTTTATGTCATTACACAAAAGTTAAGAAGAAGCTTTTGTTTATATGGTTTGGTTACATTAGTGAAGATATGACTTAGCATTTTAGCAGGTTTAGTTTCATTTATCTGAATATTTGGTATGTATTATATGTTACAACACCATGAGACAAATTAAATATTTTGTGACAAAAACAAACAACATTTGATCGGTTCGAATGCCTGGTAGCAGATCTTTACAGAGTTCTACCCTAATACTAAGAATTTTGAAAAAAAATCATCCTTGTCACCATAATATGGATATGTAGAAGTGACTATTCTTTTTGGCTTCCCGACCAAAGGACAAGGCTATTAAGAAGAGGAAAAAGCAATTAGTTCATCTTTGACCAATTGCAAGCCGTACATGGCTAAGCAGCCTACTAAAGGGAAACTGATCGAGGAAAATTAATTAAGAGGATTAATAATATCTGCCGCCGCTCGATACGCAGCTTTTTCTCTGAGAATCCCAAAACTGCAAGGTTTGCTTTGGAACCACGCAGCCGAAGTCGGGAAATATTTTCCATCCTTGTCACCACATTATGCGAGATCACTCAGAAAAATCATTAATCAATAATATATGAATGAAAATTGATTATGTTTTTATTGTTTCATCATTTATGCTATATTGAATTTTAATTTTTATCTTTGATATTTTAATATGTATGTCTATTTACTTGTTATAGAATTTGTGGTTTTTAAAAGGAAAATAATTTTAAACTAGAATGTTTATTTATGTTCTTTATGAAACACAATTTTCTTTTTATTATCTGTTATTTATAATTATGTTTTGTAGATATTTAAAATAGAATAAAGATCTTGCTGATGAAAAAAGGTATTTAAGCTTATTTTAACATATGGACAAGGTTCAATACCAAATATATTTATCAGTTTTTTAGAGAATACTTTAAATGGATGAAGATCCTTTTTTCCTTATCTGTTTTTTATACTCCTCGAAAATTGATGTTTTTCTCGTTTTCATTTATCACTCTTTTAAATAAGGCGTGGCCCTTCATTCTCTCCTAATAGAAAAACGAAGAAGAATAAGAATGTCTCATTTTCTTTAAATGATGTTCAGCCCATAATCATGGTGAAACCATTTAAAAGTAGGGATTGGTTCCCTTTTATATATATGTACAAGATATATATTGAATATATTGGGGTTCAAATGTTTCCCCCTCACAATAATATTATATTGGAAGCTTTTTTAAACACTTATTACACAAACTTCTAATTCAATTAAATGTATTTAAATTTAGCTGGAGAGAGAGAATAGGGACCTCACAATATACCTAAGGAGTGTAAGACTGCTCAAATAAACACTCATAAAATATCTTTGTATACATAAATTTCTATTTGATTTAATACTTTGGCCCTTTAAAGATGCAAAGTTTTGATGTTTTTAATATAAATGTGATTTTTTTTGAAAAATAAGGTCTCTATAATATTTCACGTATCTTTTTAACTGGTTTGTGGCAGGGTATTATCTCAAGGGGCTCTGTAGCATATGATATTAAACATTCATATGATAAAAGTGCCCCCTTTGGTCAAATGACTATTACCCTATCATTCAGATTTATGTAGATCTATACTAATAAAATAAGAATTCCGTATGCCAGTTCGTTCGTTCATAAGATCTTAGCGAAATTTCAGTGAATAAGTGTTTTGAGTGGAATAAATTTATACAAATGAAAAATCGATCCGTTAACTTGTTTGTTCGGTCCTCTATATTTCCTAATCACTTAGTTATATATTGATCAACATTTCTACGGATAAGTTTGAGGTACAAAGGAAATATTAAGTCAAAGTGGACATTCCCGGCAACATCGGGTAGTATCCGCTAGTAAGATTATAATATATATCTGATAAATATATATTGAAATGAGGAAAAAAATGTTATATATATATATATCAGGAAATATCAGATATATATATATATATATAGAAAATTAGTATTTCCCCCTCTTTACCTCTCTCTCTATATATGTATGGTCTATAATTTCTCTCTTCAATTTACTAAAGTAGGTGGGGGTAGAGTTAATGCTACACTAATCACGTTGCACGAGCTGTAGTAAGTTTTCCTTGCAATAACACACTTGATTGCAATGGATAGAAGCATATCCCAACGCTACAAGTAATTGTAAAATATTTTAAATACTTGATGATAAAATTAATTTCTTTTTGAAGGTGATTCGTTGAAACAAATGAAGAGTAAAAAAAAAAGATTGCTACCATAAAAAACATAGCTTCAATAGTGGCTATTAAGGTCAGAACATCATTCAGATAATATAATATCGATCCATATCATTTATGATCCCTGGAATAGACTTTCTTCTATTTCCCCATGTAATTCATGTGTACATTCAAGTTCTATCTTAGATTTTATGTATTTCTTTTCTTATACATATTTAAAAAATGAACTGTTATTATATATATATATATATATATTCCAACTTGTTTCGTCAGGTGACGAGTTAGGATATCAGGTAAATGTTGTTCTCATGGATGATAAAATATGATTTATTAACCTATGGAATTTTGTCTACGCACCTTACTCATTTTCTTGGCAATCTATTTTTTTGTTTCATATTTACTCATTTGAATGAGCATTTATTTAGCATTTAATTGACAATTAAAATGTCACACGGCCTTCATTTATTGTAGCGATCATGGATATATACATTCCTCCCGATTTCATGATACATATTTCTGAACCAAATACCAATAGTCAAGGTGGTTTTTTTAATTGAGATACTTCCATTTATTAACATTTCACGGAATAAATATACACAACATAAAAACTTATATAAATACAAGTGCTGATCTTGTAGAGTACAAACATATAACTCTTTGGCAATGGTAAAAAGTATAATATTTACCTGCGGGCTTTAAACAAGTTATTCATCAAATAGATGGGTGCAACAT
Organism: Caligus rogercresseyi; assembly: GCA_013387185.1. NCBI lineage: Eukaryota > Metazoa > Arthropoda > Copepoda > Siphonostomatoida > Caligidae > Caligus > Caligus rogercresseyi. Next base: position 27,093,631 of record CP045891.1, read on the forward strand.
GGAGTGGCAGCCACTTCCATGATTACAACCTTATCAATAGATGCCGCCCTTCCAAGCCCAAGAAAGATATGAAGACATGATATACGAAGCCTATAAGAATCAAACTTTAAAACTTATAATTTGTTTAAAAATACCGTTAATAATTATTAAATTAAAGGTCGACCAGAACTATCGGACTCGGCTTAACTTCGATCAAATTGTAGTCGATGACTATAATTTTATTACTCATTGTGTTATCTACCTAGATGCATATATTTACCTTCTTTTTTAAAAGCGAAGATTAATGCAAAAGTTTCTATAAGAATGAACAAATTTTCACTTCAAAAATTGTATTGCAAGGAACAATGCTAATATTATAAATAAAAATAAATTGCTCTCAGTTATCAAACCACAACAATGGAACAGCGACAAAAAAACATACAAAATGTTATTTTTATAATGAATAGGATCAAAACAGCAGTTTATGTAAGCAGAAATAAAGTAACTCATATTTAAAGATACAAAGAGGAAAGTAAGATCTTGTTATTATTTCAGGCAAGAATTTTTTTTTAAATATATATATTTGTTATCTGTTTAGTTACCGAAAAAAAATGCAGTAAAACAACAACAAAATAAAAAAATATAATATCTATATACAAGTAATGTTATATATATAATAAAATATTTATAAAATTTTAAAAAATTATAAATTAATACATATATACATTAAAGTAACAAAAATATATATATATATATATATAAGGTTAAAGGTTATTTTTAAGATTGAATTACAAATTGAAGAGTTAGAAATACAACATACCAAACCAAAAAGTTCATCAAAATCTTAAATACAACAAAAAGTCGATATCGCTATCCAAAGGAGTAGATGAGCTCCTGTAAAAAGTAATGTTAGCTTAAAGAAAAGTTTCGATTAATTTTGGAAATCAATGTATAGCTTGTCACAAAAATATTCAAATTAGACCAACACTGAGCCTCTTCTTCGGATTGTTGCTATCATTTAAAAAATACATCTCTAGTAAATAAGTCAAAGAGCCTTCTTTTATCTAGAGTGTTTGCATGACTAAACAGATTGTGTCCCTTGCATACAACAACGTTTTGTGTTATTATGAATGAGAAAGTCCTTCAGCCTTTGTTGTGTTTGTGAAGAAAAAAAACTACGAATGAAATGCATAAATTAAATTTATGTATTTTTGCATATTGACGAGCAAGGACAAATCGGATCAAGGAATTTGTTCGTTCTATCAGACTTACATTCGTTTTCACTCATTTCACTCCAGTTGTTATTTTCCAACTTCCCAATAGATAAGCTTATCTGTTAAAGTTTATATTTTTTATCAATCACGATTACCTGTGTGTATTGAGTATATTTCTTGCCATGGGGCATATTAGTTACATTTGTAACTAGTCTAAAATATATAAATAAATAAAGAAATCATAAAATAATAAAATCATATAAAAATATAAAATAAATAAAAAAAATAAAAAACAAATGCCATTGCAGAATGGATTATATGGGGACGCTGCGTCCAATGGCCCTAGCTGCGGTCCTGGCTGTGTGAAGGGTAGTGGCCGACCTCAAGGCCTTAGACAAGTTCCACACAGATATTGCGTGACATGCAAAAGTAGCTGTCTCCCTCCCAAGTGGGTACGCCACTGAAGTTGTGGACCTCATGGGCCTCCTCGGGATGGGGAAGACGAAATCACCAATCGGTTCCTGGCACCGCCGCCCCCGTCGCTGGAGTAAAAACATTTCCAAGTCTCCATGGCCACCGCCTTGGCGGCCACCTCGTTGAGGGAGGGAAGGCCTGCTCTCTCAAGGAGGTCCCCGATGTGGATGTGATCCCGCCTCTTACATCCAACGATGCTCCTGGCGGCGTCATTTATGGCGACCTGCACAGCCTGTGTGCGGCATTTGGCCCCTTGCACTCACTATCGAATCGAGGAATTGCTACAGCTGCGGCAGCATAAGAAATCTTGCCAATCATCAATCCCTTGGCCAGCTGCCGTAGGTATTTCCCTCTTGGTAAGTGCACTGCCAACCTGGAGATGAGTGCGGCCCGTTTTTTGCTGCTACCTTGCGACGTTGATGTTGTGGGTTCTGTAGTGAAGCCGGTATCAAATTTCACCCCAAGAAACTCAATTTCGTCAGATGGGTGCACCTCAACGCCCCCAACGGTGACGGCGAAGACCGCAACATCCTTTTTTTTTGACGTTTCCCCCGATCATGAGCTGAGTTTTGGTGGCGTAAGGACAAGTCCGTTCCCCCCCGCGAATCTGGAGAAAGCGTCCGCCCTTGACTCCAAGAGGGACCCGACTTCCTCCAGGGAGTCACCAACGGCCCACAGGAAGAAGTCGTCCGCGTAGCCACTATTATCTTCATTGCCAACCCCAACGCAGGAGGTGACGTCCGCGACCAGGACAAGGTAGAGAATAGGTCCAAGAATGGAGCCTTGTCTCCTCCGTACTCGACGGGTAAGAACACAGATTCGGTGCCGTTCCACACTACTATTTGACTATTAAAACTATTTTCTTCACAAACAATGGATAAATATATACAAAGTCAGTTTTTTAAAGCTGGTAATATCGTCGATTGTATTTTTCCCTCATTCTATATTCACGCAAATCTTTTATTGAGATTTTATTTAACTAAAGCAGTTATAATTTAAATATTTTTTCTCCGTGATTTGTTATATCTTTCTAATCGATAGAAATCTATTTATGAATCCTGTGTTTATATGTCCAATGTCACAGACGGAATGAATAATAACAATCCTATAAGTTCTTCTATATATATGTATATATATACAATATATATTTGAGAAGTACTTTCTCACAATATTTTTTTTTCATTAATTATGCTCATATTTTTTCCAGATTTTTTAAACTATTACTGGCCAAATCAACTCTTCTTTGAGCACAGTTATTTTCTATTCTTGCTTTTTCTCCTTTTCCATATTCGCAGCAAATATGTATTTGTTTATCCCCTTGTCCTTCAAATAGAATGATAAATGAAAAGATAAAGAACGCAATCATTCATTTTTTGGGAAAATAAATAAGTATCTTCGTCAAGGACATTATGCATAAAAATGCTTCTTGATCTATTGCTTCTGTGTAACGTAATTAGTATGATGAAATCCGTAGAGATATTTTTCAAAAAGTTAATAATAATCTTATTGTGTGTATTACTAATTGCCTTGTTACAATTGTTTATTTTGTTTGGAAATCATCTATGACGAAGAATTAAAGGTCAAATATTACTTTAAGGTGAACGAGGATTCGTGCAGGTTTTTATTTGTGAAAAGAAACTTCAAAGTATTCTTTAGCATGTGAAGCTTTGAAATGCATTAAATTTTCAGTTCATAATTATAATTATTAGTACAATGTTACTGGGAAAATCAGATATTTTTTATATCTTATTTGTTGTCTCTTTGATTATATTTGCATAGAGAAAATCAGTTACGCACCCAATTTTGACTTTACATAAGAGATAAATAAGTTCCATTTACATGTATGAGAAATCACAAGATTATTTTAATACAACATCCGTCTTGTTTATTGGTCAGTTTTACTGATATGTATCTATATGCCTCTCTCAGAATTCAAAGTACCAGCCTTCAGTTAAGCAAATACAAACACTCTATGATTTACAAAGCTAAATGTTGAACATAATGTCAGGGAAAAAAGTGATCAAAATTGAACAAAATATTTGAACAAAGATTTTTTTTTTTGAAAGAGACCGTTTGCCATCATCTAAAATTATTTATAATTAAAAATATCAGGAAACTATTCTCACTAATTAATTACATTAATTGAAGGCATATATAATTAACCCCACAAATTACTTGATTATGAGTATTAACTGTCAATAAATATTTTTTGCGGTCAAAAAAAACTTTTAATTCATATCTGCTAATAGCAATGCAGTGTAATATATATAAAATACATTTATTATAACAAATAAATATTTGACAAAACGTCTTTGAACAGTTGCTTCAATAAAAATACTTGAATACTTTAATTGATTTGAAATCGTTCTAAATCATTGAAATACATAAGATTGTTATACCATTTATTTTTAAAAACATTTTCTCTTTATTGTTATTAATCTTCTTCAAAACTCACAGGTTTTAACTGACTTGATTAGTTTGAGGTTATTTCCCTTTAGTTTCTTTTCCAGACACCGCTTATCATGATCAAATTGTACTTCTCACATCAATTTATCCTCTATTATTATCAGAAAGAGTGTCCAGAATCTCGTTTATTTGACTACTTCTTATATTAAATACCAATACCATTAAATACTTATGTATCTTGACATTTGAACGTTGTAATTACCAGACTTAAAAGAAGTACAAATAGGAAAATCGATATTGGTGGTTCATTTATAAAAAGTACTTGAAATGAGCTAAAGCCATTAAAAAATAATTATAATGAGTTGAATTTATAATGAAGAGCATAGTAAACATAATTAGACTAGGAATCATTAAGTGAACCCCTTGTAATTAACGTTCGTAATAGCATTCATGCATCCTACGTAATGGAATGACATTTGTTTACATGGGCATAACAATAGCTTGAACATGGTTTAGAGGTGAGTGAGAAGGTACTCATGAGAGTCACGTCAATCTGCGGCGATCACTCAGGTGGGACGAATAGGTGTGTGTCTGAGTGTGTAGTTACATGTGGGCTAGCCACACGCATCAGGCTGATGTGTTTACACACAGAGGTTTTTTCGACAGGATGTGATGCCATGGAAGCAAATCGCTCTTCCAGGCAAATAATTATAAAAGCTCTATTTAGTTGAATTCTATTATTTTTATTGATAAAATCATTTTGTCGCAAAATATAATATATTGTGAAATATAAAATATATAAAAAAATCCAGAAATCATCGAATTAAGTCTGAACAGTTGCGTAAAACACCAATGAAAATTCTTGTATTTTCATTGAACATTCTAGTAACATCAATGAATATTTCTTACTAATTTTAAACTACTATATTTATTATATTATATTATATGTAATGTTTCCGAATAAATGAAGTTATATTAAAAAAATATTCTAGTAACCTCAATGAACATTTTTGTTTATATTATTTCTATTAAAACATGTCATCCCTAACGATAATATTAATAATATCATAAAACCATTCACTCTGAAACCAGGTTGGATAAATACTCAGAATTGGGAATTCGTCCCATACTTCCAATTGTACTAGAAAGTTGAGAATGGTCAGAAACATTAGATGAGGCTTAAGCTAAGACGTCATTTGTACAAGATTTATTGAATAACGATTGAATATATATTTTCTATAGGGATTATGATTGTATATCGAACCAACGACGTCAGTGATTCCCTTCCATAACCTTACCGCTGTCCCTGGTAGAAACATATGTAAACATAACTCCAATGATGTCATTGTATGCTAATCATGGAATGCATTCATTGAATTTCTTATCCTTATTACAAAGACCCGAAGAGAACAAGCAGAGGGACAAAATACACATATGCAATGAGGGATTGAAAGAAAACAATAGAGAATAATAATAAAAATCATATACAATAAAGCATCACTTCACTTGCAGCTGTGGAGGTGCGAACACTCATTCGGAGATAATACTTTACCCTAAAAGCTCAAATTGACACACGTCTGAAGGGCCCTTATCCATGTCATGATATAAGGATCCTTAGAATAGACTCCAGTAATATGATCCATGAACTTGAAATCAAGCAACTGCTCAAATTCAGGCCAGAAAATGAATTTTTATTATGTTAAATCATATTTCATTATAAATGAAGCATGACTATGTTTATTATAATTTAAAAAAGAAGAAAGGTGACCTTTTGAGGAAATAAAATATGTTGAGTTTGCGAAAATCTATGCCCGAATATATAAACATACCCAATAATAGTTAAAGCAAGGTCTGTATATATGGTCTGGGCAATACAAAAAAACATTTAGCAGTGTGACTACTCAATGACGTCACTGGAGAACGATTATATCTATCTATCTATTATATATATATTATATGATATATATATATATATATATATATATATATCAATTATATATCTCTCTATATCTATATATAAATATATACTATATATATATATGACTATGTTTATTATATTAAAAAAAGAAGAAAGTGACATTTTGGGGAAATAAATTATGTTTATTGTTGAGTTGGCGATTATCTATGCACGTAGTATGTCAATAATAGTGTGTCTTTCTGCCATATTATTATTTTTCTCCCTCTTCTTTATGTCACAACGACACCACCACACCATGGCCAACGTTCAGTTAGCACAAACAACACTTTTGCAGGGCTTCTTCCTCCCTTCTTCCTGTTGCAATGCAGAGAAATTAGTTTGTTCTAGAAAAAAAGGAGAAGGTTAGCTGTCGATCACAGGTACATTAATAATAATAATAATTGTTATCATTATTCATAGCAACATATACCAGGTTAGATCATAAATGGAAATAGTAAAAGAGAACAACAACAACTATAAAACCTCAAACAAATGATTTTGAATGAAATAATTTCCTTTAAATGTTGTATCATGGCATGACGATGTATTATTTTTTTATGACTTTGTAAATATTTTTTTCTTCCCATACTTTCACTTAAGAGAGCTCTATAATTACAAGGAATAAGATATTTTGATTAAAAAAATCATAAATATTTTATAAAATAATAATAATAATAAAAATGCTAGTAGTCTTTTTTTAGAAACATCATTCTAAGAGTTTTTGATGGCTGCTGCTGCATTGATGATTCCTACCTAAAGGTACATAATAAAATATGACTCTGTGTAAAGGTGTGTTATGGTTCATGAAAGAAGAAGGTGGGAAATGTTAATAAAAGTTTTTAAATAATCATCAAATACCAAGTGATAGTTTAATGTTTGGTTGTTTATGTATGCAAGTTTTAGGAATGAGTGTTTTAGCTGTATGTATTGACGGAAGAACGGACGCTGAAGAGACGTAGGGACATTGCTCTTTAGGGTGCGTCATTTTTTTGTCTATATGGATCGACAGAATTGCAGTATCCGACTGGATATAAATAAGCATTATAGCGTATAATTGGTCTATCGAACTTAGGATCTATCAAGGAGGTTGACAAAAAATGGCCATCCCCTTTCGGGATTCGAACCTGCGCCACCAACATTGAGAGTTTTTTTCTTTATATATGGAAAAATACCATAATTAAAAAATGTACAACTACGCTATGACTTGAAATAATTGATGTATTCATCAATAAGTTATATTGTTTGTTTGTAGATACATTTCATGGGTATTGTCAGGATGGCTTCTTTTTTCTTTTTTGCATAAGCACACGCATTTTTCAAAACTTTTACTTACAAGTTTACATTATATTTGAATATAGGGGAAACGATATTGGTTGTCTACATTCCTAATGAATTTGATATGGGGTAATGCAAATTTCAGTGTGAAAGGATATAAATGACGTAGGTTTAAGTGGTTATAATTAAATATGTCCCTTAGGTTAATCAATGTTTAGTAAAGTTGGATGAAATAATTCCTAATACAGGAAATAAAATCGTAAAAAATAAACTACTTTGGCGGATATATATATGTTAGTTATTCAACCAGTTTCGGCTATTTTTTTTACCATGTCCATTTTTAGTCTTTAAATAAACGCCAATAAACAATTTTATGTTTAAATGCTCAAAAGATGTTCACTGTCTCTCAATGTCAAGTCATATGAAACATGAATAGTAAATATGGTTAATATTTGCCATTAACTTTTGTCAAAAAATATATATGAATGAATACGGTATCGTTTTTCTGTTTGATAACAATGAAAACGGACCGAATACACATACAAGGTTTTAAAGCATTTTTATAACCATTTTCATATTTATTATTATTACAACTATTTGGATATTCTAATTTAATGTTTATTAATGCAATCTTTTCCCAGTCTGTGAGACAATCTGGGAGTGGTTTCTAAACTTAAACAGAGAGTCCAACAAACAGCAAGTTTTACTATTTATTGTTATATACGTTATCTGAATTTCAAAATACAATGATTTATTCCTGGTAAATTGCTCAAAATAAGACAAACTTACTTTAATTTAGACACCACCCTCCACTGGGGCCATTAGTAGTTGTATTGTTGCGTAAATGATCAACAAAATGATCAAATATATGATCTGACAATCATGTATGAAATAAGGCATATGATATTGTTCATCATGGAATTAGTGTATTAGATAGACACTTACACGGAGAAATACGCCCACTCATAGGATTGCCCAACATACCTCGATTAAAAGTGACACTTCAGGCATCTCTCTTATTTAATATGTATTATATATATATATATATATATATATATATGGTTCAGAAAGAGTTATATAATCCTCTTTATGGCATAGATATTTATCTATCTCATAGTATAGATTGAGTAGTTTATCGAGACTAGGATATGTTGCTCAAAGCAAGATTGATCACTATAATTCTCGGACAAAGAATGGACAAGTATACTTTTAAGTGTACTTTGCTGTATTGATCACTTTTAAAACTGGCAGTCTTTCTTTATATGATATATAGGAACATTCAAGAAATAGTCTTGTATATAGGATACATTTTGTATAAGAGATATATTTTCATCAGAAAAGTTATAATTTATATATTTTTAGATAGGGACAGCTTCCTCCTGAACAATTGCTTACTTCATGGAAATAAATGTGGTCATGGCTTATGAGAAACATTAAAATTATAAATATCAAATAAGCCATAGTCCCCTTATGAATGAAGCCATTTCCGGTTCCTTTTTGTTGTTGTTGGTCCACACCATCAGTCTATTTAATATCTGGATATTCAACAGAGAAGAAATATCCAGTCCACTTAGCCCTTGTGTGGTCTTAGGATTTTGATCACACTGTTTGTTCTACGGATGAAAATTGACCCACCTCTACATAAGCTTTAAAATAAAGCAGTTCTTTTTGGCTTTTTAACCTAAAATATTTTTGAATTATAAAACAACATGTTGCCTAGGGGGTATTATAGAAACCTAATATTAAGATATAAAATTTATCCCCCGCGAAAGTTGCGTCATAAGAAACTAAATGATCGTAGAAAAATGGATTTTGGTTTGACCCCCCCCCTAACCCCCCCCCCCAAATTGCGTTCAAAGGTTTCGTTATGAAGCAAAACTTTTTGTTATTACTTATTTTGAAAAAAAATAGTTTAACAAATTTAGCTATGATCAATTTATGACTTTGTTATTTTTTTGCAAATTTTCGTCAAATAATATTTAGTGCCAATAAATGAACATAAGTGCTGACGCACCAACCATTTTTAAATAAGGCTCCTACTAGGGTTCTTTTATAGTTTCAAGAAGGAAAAAGAAAAAAGGGTACTCATGTTGATGTTTTTAAGTTATTTTTTAAATACGTTTGCTTTTCACATCTTAATTTTCATACAGTAACTCCCTCACATGGTTGAGAATATAAATCTATGACGTTGATTATATCCATAAACTTTTGCAGATAATAATATAATGACGAAAAATGTTTTCTCAACTGATAAAAAGAAGTTATTGTTAAAGGTAACTTGTTATTTTAAAACTTAATTCTTATTTCTTAAAAAAATATTTTTAGACTTCACCATGAATACATTGATCACGTATTACTAAAAAGTGGCATAGCGGAAGATCAAGCGAAATAACTACTTTCAGTAGTCGAAGAACATTAAAACTTGACACTTTGGTCACTGTTGTGTGTTACGGATGCAACACCAATGTCAGAATATGGTAAGGAGTAATAAAAAGACTCGAGTTATGTCTTAAAAGACCACTTCAGTGGATTATTTGTCTTCTACACATGAATGAGTTACCTTTTAGAGAAGTTTTTAAACATTTAGATGGCGCACAAAAAGGACCTCGGACTTATGAAGGTACCATAGGAAAATTAATTAATACAGACTTTACCAAAAATTCAATAAAAGTTTTTAAATACTTGTAGGAAAAGTAAAATACTTAAATCAAAGTTTACTGTATTCTTTAAGCTCAGATAAAAATATTTATACGAAATTACATTAGGAATACAAACAGGAAAATTTTCGAATTCAAGCTTTTGCTACAGGTCTCCAGGAGCATTACATGAGGCAAAATGTCTTACCAAAGCCAACAGAATTTTAAGATCCTATATTTCACAAAAAGTCCATGTGAGTCTCACATAAAACTTGTAAAATTTATACTAAATTTTACGCTCCTATATGGTTTCAAACCAAGTTAAATCCTCTTTTTATTGAAGGCTCAAAGCATTATCAATTCGCCATAACTTTTTACAAGAGATTGATGAAAATTTAGCCCCTTCAATAGAAAAAGTACTCAAGAGAAACGCTTTTTTGCCCACCCTGAAAATATATTGCTAGAAGGCCTAACCGATAAATAAATGGAAACAAGAATATTTGCCCTGGAAAAAGTTTTGTTTGCAAAAAAGAATATTAAAAACAAAGAAATTTTCAACTACCCAAAACTATCAGTTGTAATTCTAAGAATTTTTTAAATCTTATCGACTGGTCAAATATAAATTTGTCTGTTCCTCCAATTGTGCCTGAGGAAGATCTTATAAAAGCAAAAGAACATCCTTTAAAATTAATAAGTATCCTTGCCATTCACAATCAGTGGAAAGAGCTGTAAAACTAGTACGGAGGCATCTGCAAAAGTTTATGGATATAATCAACGTCATAGATTTATATTCTCAACCATGTGAGGGAGTTACTGTATGAAAATTAAGATGTGAAAAGCAAACGTATTTAAAAAATAACTTAAAAACATCAACAGTACCCTTTTTTTTTTCCTTCTTGAAACTATAAAAGAACCCTAGTAGGAGCCGTTATTTAAAAAATGGTTGGTGCGTCAGCACTTATGTTCATTTATTGGCACTAAATATTATTTGACGAAAATTGCAAAAAATAACAAAGTCATAAATTGATCATAGCTAATTTTGTTCAACTAAATTTTTTCAAAATAATAATAACAAAAAGTTTTGCTTCATAACGAAACCTTTGAACGCAATTTGGGGGGGGGGGGGGGGTAAGGGTGGGTCAAACCCAAATCTATTTTTTCTACGATCATTAGTTTCTTATGACACACTTTCGCGGTGAATAAATTTTGATATCTTAATATTAGGTTTCTATAATACCCCCTAATGTTGCCATACACAGAACATAAATGGCTGCGATATCCCCTTTTCACAGTGAAGAATAACAGTATTTATCTGAGATATATTCGCTTTATTTGAAAAATACTTATTGCATTTGTTTTTTTAGTGTAATAGAGATTGAAATTGTTTTTTGTTTCCTTATTAGTTTTTTTTTACAAAATATTTTATTATATTTTTGTTGCAAAAAAAATGCAGAATTGTTTATAAAAAGATGCATAAATAATTACAAAACATACATATAAATATTTTATTTATTGCCGATTAATATACTATAGAAACAGTTTGTGCAGCATGCAAAGTGCATATATGATTTTACATTTACAACAAAGTATATTTGTTCTGCAGTCCTCCTATGTTTTTACGATTTTGTCACACAGGTTGTCCTACGGGTCAAATTGACCAACCTCTGCTAAGCTTTATAATATAAGTTTCTTGTGTGTTGTACCAAAAATATTTTTGAATGAAAAAACAACTTGTTAGCCATCACACAGAACATAAATGGCTGAGTTTCTCCTCTTTTCACAGAGAATAATATTAATATTATCTTCTTTCTCTTCTTTGTTTCATAGATGCTGACTCGAACATTGATCCTCTCGTTTTTTATTCAGTCAATTGTCCATCCAGTCATTAGTTAGGTCGGTGTCCCACACCCAGTGAAAAAATTATTACTTGGTATCTCACGTGGTGGACGACTATGTAATCATGAAAATTGATAATAATGGGTTAATTGAAATGGTTTTCTACGACAGTTTTGTTGAGATTATGATATAAACATAATTTCTTTCAACTTGCAATCAACTCTAAAAATAAATTGTAAATTGTGAAAAGTTATAAATGATAAATCTATGTGTTCGCCCTCTCCAGATAGGGAAACCTATGGACATAGAAAAATAAAAATAATACAGGTTTATGGAATGGTTTCCACGACAGTTTTGTTGAATTATGATATAACATAATTTCTTTCAAACTTGGAATAACCCGAAAAATACAATCGTAAACTTGTTGAAAAGGTATAAATGATACCTCTATGTGTTCGCACTCTCCAGATTGGGGACTATTGTCCATAGAAAAATAAAAATAATAGAGGAAGAAGAAATGGACAGAAAATTACAATTAGAGCAGAACCCATTTTGTAGATTAAACAAATGGGACTTAAAAAAGAACTAGCGTTCAGAAGAATTGAAAAATCTATATAAACGGAACCTTTACGTCAGATAAAAAAGAAATTCTTCAATTATTTCAATAACTTACCAAAGATTCTTGGATGCTCAAGAATTGGCTTTCCTAGACCCAAAAATTCAACAGGTCTTTTTACTCATAGTATTATAATGAATCATATTCAAAAGTTTTATAAAAATAATAAAGCCTCTGGCCAGACGGTATTAGAGGTTCAATCTTCAGTTATTGTGCAAATGAAGTCCCCCCTACTTACTCAGGATTGGCAAGAAATGGAACTAAAGGCGCCCTTCCAGCGCCTCTTACTCACGGCAGAATTTCACTCATCCCCAAGAAGGGCAGCGGAAACCTAATTAGCCACTGGAGGCCTTTGACAATAATGAATGAGGCATACCGTATATTGGCAGGTATTTTAGCACGACAAATAGAACCCATTTAAAACAAAAGTCTTGGCAAGAGCAAAAAGGATTCCTAAAAAGAAGAAATATCGCTGATGTGTCAAGAAATATCAGGACTGCCATGGACTCCACGAGCCGGAGACAAAATTTGGAGCCATAATCGCAATCGATTTTAGCAAAGCGTTCGATACTATTAGCCATAATTTATTTTCAAAGCTGTGAAAAAGTTTCTTCCAAAAAAGTATTTTAACCCCATACGCTCTCTTCTTTTTAACGGTAGCTCTACTATTTTTTAGATGGCCTCCAAGGTGACCCTATAATTTTAGGAAAAAGCTGTAGACAAGGATGTCCAGTATCACCCCTCTTGTTTGTCGCTTCGATGGAACAATTAAACACTTTAATTAACCGTAAATATTATGGTTTTGGAGTGCAAATGGAAAATAAAAAGCACATAATGGACCTCTACGCCGACGATGTAACCTTAATGGTGCAAGGGAATTCGAGGAACAGCTTATAAGGAGAATTGAGATTTTAATTGCCTTTTTTGGAAATTTTTCAAAAATAAGTGGACTTAACGTAAACGTGGAGAAGACCTCCATTCTTCCTATTGGCATTTGGCAACCTGCACTTTCGTCGATTATGGGGGGTGCAAGGTTGTTAGATCAGTGAATATTTTAGGTATTATGTGGGAAATAAACCGCCCTTCACTTTTAAATTTTGAAAACCTAAATAGTCAAGCTCATAAATGGTGTCAGGCATGGAGAAGTTTTTGTATACAAAAGCGTATTGACCTATACAATACAAAATTGATCTCTCAAATGATTTACATATCTACTGCGATTCCATCAATAGGGGAAAAATTCATTGAAGAAGAAGATAAGTGGTTGAATAAATTGTTTGACCAGAATATATTCCTACCTTAAAAAGAAGAAGGTCTCAACTTGGTGGAGGCCTGGTCTTACTACAAAATATTTTACCTAAATATTTTTAAAAGTTTTTTACAACCTCACTCTGCACCCGCACGTGGAATGGCACGACTATTTTAGTGACCCTTTTATTTTTAAAACACTCATGTTTGGAACTGACTTGTCCAACTACATGATAGCTCTATATTCAAAGGAATTGGCAGCTATGCAGAGGGTAATATGGAGAATTCACCCATATTTGACTCTAACAGTATTACAGATATTATTCGTCAAAATATTAAACGAAGACCCTTTTTAAAGGGATAAAAGAAACACCAGAGGAATTGGAAAAGATTGCACTGATAGAAAACAGGCTTACGTTTGGCGACTTGGATAATATAACATCATTCACAACCGGAAGATTTTATTTTCCTCTTTTGAGAGGAGCTAAACAGCATATCCATTGACTCCTTGGCATTGCAAGTGTCCTCGTTAAAGAGCCCCGCTCAGAAAAAGCAGATGAAATTGCCAAAAACCATTTATCCTCACTGGGTTTACCTGGAGGATGGAGGAAAAAATATTGGTGTCACTTGTGGGAATTAATGATCCCCGGAAATTTACTGCCCAATTACAAATCTCCGCTAATCTAATCAGATTTTCGGAGCACTGCAAGGATTGTGGATGCATGTATGGGATATCAAACACGCCTTCTGTGATTGCCCTGCTCTAACAATTATTAGAAATTTTATCACTCTAAATTCTGAGTTCATTTCAAGTTTCAAAGAGGAAAATATGAGGGCATTGTTCTTTTCGGCGGTTTCAACACCGGGAAAGCTGCAAAGAGGAAAATACCGTTAGGGCGTCGTTACTTAATTGCAATGCCTACATAGCGAAAAAGCTAATGGGAGGGGAAACCATCAATGCAAGAGATCTGCGGTCATCATGGTGTCGGCCGCCGCTCGTTACGCAGCATTTTCCTTGAGGATCCCAATGGTACAAAGTTCGGCCTGGAATCATGCTTCGGAAGCATAGGCGTAGGAGACGGGGGGGGGGGGGGGGGGGGGACAACTGCCCCCCCCAAAATTCGGCTGAATGCTTAAATTCGGGCAAATTGGTTGAGGTATTCGGGCATTTAAGTTGAAGAATTTCTCTGAAATTGTGTAAGCAAACGGATTGTGAATTAAAAACCAGAGCTTTCCACCTTTATGTGAAATCAATTCAATTTAAAATTCCAGCTTTATCCCCTTTTGAAGAAAAATAATGCTCAACTTTTAGCTTATGAGAAATATGAAATTCAATTTATCACACATTTAAGTTAATAATTTTGGTGCCACTGAAAATATGCACCTCGCACGTAGAAGGTAAGAAGAGTGTACTTGATACTTCTTAGTACTCAGTAAAAGAGATGTAAAATAACAACGGATCTACAAGTTATAGTACTACGATAGTAATAAAGTTATTCTCAGAAATAATTGTTAAGTGAACATACCTTATGGAGTTTCGGCAACTTTATTCATCGAACTACTTAACAACACTTTTCTCTATAGAGGTAAGTTTCTGCTCGCTGTATTGACCAGAATGTACTTATATTTGAAAATTATAATTAAACTAATGTTCACTTCACTAAGTTAAATCCAATAAATTTTAGTTTTTGGTCATGAATAAGTCAAGAAAGAGGCTATACAGAAGCAGAGTAAGATGTTCAAACTGTGGGAAAGAAGTTGATGGCGACTACAAGAGGGAACACGTGTCAAAAGTGCATGAAAATGATGAACATGTAAGTTTATTCCTTTGGTTGATCAAAAGCAGAAAAAACTTTCCTTCGGAATTATGAACAGGGAAAAATATGAGATAATGATGCCAACGGAGGCCACTTCCTATACAGAAGAATCAAGCAGTATAAAGGACATACCAACTGAAAATAATGAACATACGGAAGAGGTATAGGTGAAGATTCTTAATTTGCTAGCTGTTAAGGATATACAGACTACAATGTACAAAACAGAAAATAATGATAAAGAGCATGGGCCCATAGGCTACCATCACACTGACATGCGAGATCATCCACATCAACCTCTGTTGGATGAATACAACAGGAAACAGCTAGATCAGGGAAGTGGGGCAAGAGACTTTAATCCTGACCTGTTCAAGAAGTACCAATGGACGAGCTTTGATATTCCCACGAAATCTATAGGTTGTTTCCCGTGTCAGAAGTTTTTATTTGATTCCACTTTCACATACAGCAATCGGTAGAAACTGGAACGACTAGTGAAGCATGCCAAGAGCGGTAATCATCGACTTGCAGTGCCTTAATGGATAATTTCAAAGTCAATAAAAAGCATCAGACATCAGTATTGGTCCAACTTGATACAACCCACAAAGACATGGTCCAAAAGAAGAGAAATAACCTTAGAGTTATTGTAGAGTCCATCTTGTATACCGCACAGCAAAACATCCATCAGAGAGGCCATGAAGAAGACATATCAATGAACCGTGGAACATTATGGAGCTTTTGAATTGCGATGCAAAGACATTCCTTGGCTTGCCACTAGACTAAACTCAATTTGGGGGCCCATCGTCAGTGGCTTTCACCAAAAATCCAAAATGAAATAAAGATGATTGCATTTAATTTAGTACTAAAGGAATAGCTAAAATGTTAGAGAAGCAGACGAGTTCAGTCTTATTGTGTATGAAACTTCAGACGTTGGCAACCGGGAACAAGTGGCAGTGTGTTTTTGCTATGTAAACAATGAGCAGCCTACAGAAGCATTCGTGGGTTTTATTAAGCTAAGTCCATAACCGGTGATACACTGTTCAAAATTGTGCTTGAAGTTATCAACTGCCTAGAGTTACGCGTTGTAGATCAATGCTATGGCGGGGCATCCAACAAGACTGGGAAGGAAAAGGGAGTTGCCAAAAGAATTCAAGAGGTCTCAGCAAACGAAATAGTGAAATACCTCTGATCAAACTCCATCTCTGAAACTTTGCCAAACTTCACTGAGATTTCAAAGACCTTAGCTAAAATACCAGTAACATAATGTTCAGCAGAGAGATTTTTTTCTTGTTTGAGAAGACTCAAGACCTACCTCAGGTTCACCATGAGCCAGGAAAGGCTCATGTTCTAGGACTTCTTAGCATCGAAAGGCGTTTTGTAAATAGAGTGGACATCAATACAATAATATATTAATTTGGTAGACAAAAATGAAGAAACAACATGTTTTTCTAGTGTCTTCTGAAATAAAAATAATGTAATGAATAATGTGTAATTACAATAAAGAATATAAAACTAAATATTTTTCTGCATTCGATTATTTTTTTCATAGATTTAACAGTTCTTGTTAAAATTCGGGCAAATTGAATGCTGCCCCCCCAAACCAAACTCCTCCCCTACGCCTATGTTCGGAAGTCATAAAATATTTCCCTTCTACTTCTCCCCTGCACACCAAATCCCTGGAAATAATCATCAGACAATTCAAGAAGTTCAAGAACAACCAATGATATTATTCATATACTTATATTATTGTTTTTTTTGTGTGTTTTTGAATATTTTATCACAAGAATTTATGTTAAAAATTATTTAATATTTACGTTTGTATTTTTTTAGATACTATACGTAAGAATTTTATGTTAAGAATTTAGTTGATATGTTCATACGTTTGTGTTTAAGGTTTCTAAAAGGACAATAATTTAAACTATAATGTTTATTTATGTTTGTATGAAACACAATTTTCCATTTATAACTATTATATGTATAGTTTTATGCACGTAATAATAAAAACCTGCTGATGGAAAAAAAATAATAATAATAAAGGTTTATATGGAATGGTTTCCACGACATTTTTGTTGAGATTATAATATAAACATAATTTCTTTCAAACTTGCAATAAACTCTAAAAATAAATTGTAAACTTGTGAAAAGTTGTAATGATAAATCTATTGTGTTCGCCCTCTCCAGATAGGGGACTATTGGACATAGAAAAGAAAACAGGTTTACCAAATGAGGAAAAAAGTCATGTTATTGGTGAGTTTGAGGTACCAAACTTTTGCCTACTCATTGAAAAGACTCTAGGTTCAATACATTAATTTTAATGCGTATTTATATTTTCACAGATGCAATTCATTCAAATCATTTATGTTAAAAAAACACATGTTTGATTCCCGAGAGAGGAAGTTTAATTTATATGCTACTATTGGAAAAGAGTGTCCTTGGACCGATTTAGTAACTTTAGTAATGTTATAATGCTTATTTCATATCCTTTGTGGTGTAACTCAATAGAACCATAAAGTCAAAGCATAATAAACAATAAATTGAAAACGGCATTTGTCTTTTAAAATGATTCCTCTTCGAAGAAAATCAAATTATTTATTTTCTGTAAGAAGATAATAAGTTCCATTTCCATTAAACTCATTTACTTCACAAAGGATACCTAATAGAACACTAAATTATAAATAGACACAAGCCTATGTTATGTAATGTCAAGTTTTGTTGTTTTTATTTAAAAGCAAGCGGATAAAGGCCTTAACTATACCCCTTTGTAGTTGTTACACGTGCATCCCAAATGACTATTTACAACTATTTTTAGAAAGTAATAAAACACGAGTGTCCGTAATGAAGGTGAAAGGGAATCAGTACAATGTATCTGAATAATTCATCAATGTATATCGAAAAAAAGGAGAAGCATTATTTTGCCGGTACAAAAAGGTACGAATTCCTCAAAAGATTTTTTAGGGTAAAAAAATGCAATTTTAAGGTAATTGTCGATAAATTATTTTTTACTTTTGTAATTTTTTTTGGAGATTTATTGTTAATTGTTATGACTTTTTAGATAATTACTATATACTAAAATTATCCTCCACGCTAACCACTAATAATATAATTTATATATCTTTTGCTGCATGATATTTTTGTAATAACATAGGGAAATTTTAAAAAGGAATGATTGAATGGCAAAAGTCGTACTTGGATTAAGTTGTAGTACTAAATCATTGCACAAAAATATGCACTATAAAAAAACATAAAAACTATAGGCTTATTCTTTGTTAAATTTGTATTCAAAAATATAAGCTATTTGTAATATTAAGGTTTTTTAATTAATATATAAGTAGTTGTATTTACATTCATTAGTAGGTAATTAGTGTTTTGAACTCTACTATTATGTAATTAGAAATTAATTGAATGTGTTCCTGATTTTTGAATTGTTTCTTATTATATATTCATGTTATTATGTTCTATAAAGTGAGAAATGTGTTTTTTGTATTCATAAAATGTACGAATAGAATATATAAAGAACATCTCCCAATACCGACAGGCTATAAACTGATCCTATAAACTATATTTCACAAAAAACGTAACTCTATAGATGATAAATTATATTATTAAATAGAAAACATTACCCTCACATGTTTTCATGGAATATCTTTATTTTAACCACATATCTTATTACGTTTTTGGGTGACTTTTCCTAGGGTTTCTTTGTACCTATCTATCTATTTTAATAAATGAAAAGGTAAAAAATAAAAACGAAATCCCTTGTGATACATGACTATTAAGGATACGGAAAATTGATTTACTACAAAAAATGATATAAAAAAAACACTATAGAAGTTACATAAACCAACAGAATTAATTATGTAATGTTGCACCTTGATGCATGATGCATAATACTTTTTTACCATCATATTGATAATGCACATCATGCAGATATGAAAGATATAATTCAAAATAAATTTACTACAATTTTAAAATAGTACATGATTAAGCATCAACAAGATTAACTCTGAAGCATTGAAATCCTTTGGATTGCACGTAATATATCCTCTACACAACAACTTCCAGTACGCCCTTCCATGTCCATACATATATATGTCTCATGACATTTACGCAAGGAGAAATCCTTTATGACTCTCAAGTCGTTTATCCTCTGCGTACATTAAAAAAACAATCCCAATTAATCCGTCCATATAAAAGAGTCAAAACGGTTCCACTCATTACCTCAGGAGAACCGGATGATGCATCAACCAAGGACGCAGCAACTGTAGTTTATGGTTTATAAAATGATAATTACATTTTGGACTCACATGATTATGATATAAAGAAATCAGATTGCCACTCAGGAGGAGAAAGTTCTTCTTACTTGAAGCAAGGGCTTATCTGTGTCTGTGTGTGTCTCTCTCTTTCTAAGTTGATACGATTGACCAAACCTTTTTAAGCACTCAATTGCTTCACTATACAAGTCTCTGATATATATATATATATATATATATATATATATATACGAACATGCAACCCCCCTCATCAATAACTCTAAAGGTTTTCCTTCTCATTGTCAAATGCCAACAGATTTAAATTGGTGGCAATTCATGCCTTTCATTTCGTATGTGAATGTGTATGACTTGGTCTTATGTTTGAACAGAATGGATAAAAATTACATTTTTGTAACATGGTTGTATAAAAAGAGAAATGTTGGCAAAGAGCTGCCTGCCGTATGAAGGTTTCTTTTTGTTATTTCTTTACCCTTAAGACAAACCAAGCATACGTGATTTCGTCAATACTTTGCTAGCAGTGAAATAAATAATAAAAACAACAATAAATATATATATTTAGTCGAAATTGTGGTGGCTACCTGCTTATAGAAAATTATCTACACGAAATGTCAAGAAGCATTGCCATTCAAAAAAAATGTTGCTCTCAGAGTTATTTTATTATTTATATTTTAAAATGTGAAAAACATGGACCGCAGAGGGTCTTGACTTTTCACTTAATATAAGGCACATACTCTTCAAATATTTGTAAAATAATAATGTTTTTTTTATGTGAAATGATGACCTTTCTTACGATATTTCAAGTGATATTGAGAGTCATTTAAGTTTTATCACCATGTTTGCAACAACAATCTCAAAAGCTGATTTGCTCATTTTTCCTCCAATGAACGCTCAAACCACTGGAAAATAGAGCAAACAATCTTCTGCATTCTGTGGATTATTACAGAGATCAAACTCCCCTCTGCAGTCTCAACTTGAAAATCTTTTGGACCGGAAGTTTTCTCTCCTTGAGGAACGGAAAATGACTGAGGCCTGCGAATCTTACGGAACAAACGATAGCAGATTATTATATACACATTTTTTATCCTTATTCTTTTGTACCTCTTTTTTTACCCCCACGATGTGTTTTATTGTTATTTATTTTCTTATTTTTTGTGTACTGTATATGATTTTTTTTTGTGAATAATTGTTTTGCTGTTTTGACATTTAAAACAAGTTAAAATTTTGATGTCCGACATATCTCTTTGAACATGATAAGGATTTCATTCCCAGTGGATATAATTGTTCATATTGGATTATTTTTTATGCATTTTTGTACCTTTTTTAGATGAAAAGGATATGTTGTAGTTGTACTAACTTTCTTTAAAGTAAGTGTCTTCGGCAACTAAGGCATACAAACAAACATCATCGCTTTTGTGGGTCGTTTTTATATTTAATGTCACACTGTCCGATTTAGTGTATAAATGAATTATTATTTTTATCATTTTTAACAGATATCTAACTTTATTCTACGAGGTTCATTATATAATTGTTGGTATAACTGTTTATTTTCTAATTAAAAATATTGAGTTATATATTGCAGTTTATGTTGCGTCCAAGTTTTTTAGATGGATTACACTATGTAACAGAATTTTGCCCCTGCGATCTACACAAAAAATGGGACTCAAATTAGGATTTCAGCCCAGGGGCAAAAAAAAGAACTTAATTTTGTTACATAGTGTTATTTATCATAATACTGTATTTATAGGTATATTTGTGTTATTAGTTTTTTTTTGAAAAATATAGCTTTTAATATGTCGTACCGGTGTAACATATATGCTAATATCCTAGTTCCTCCTAAGGAAAATTCAATTTTTAATCAAATTTGCAATTTAAAATGTCCATGGATCATTTAACTATAAAAAATACCTTAAAAACTTACATAGTTCAATTGTGCAGTAAATCTATGTTATAGACATCTGCAACGTCTACAACGGATTATGATGCAGTACAGGAATTTTGCCAAAAGACAAACAAAGTAATTATCTTCAATCTTTTTTTTTTGGCGACATTATTCATAATGTCTGTATTTATGATAAGATTTTTTGCCTTTATGGTTAAATAGAACTGCATCCGAAAGGATATAAATAAGCATTATAGCATTATAAATAGTCCATCGAACCTAGGATCTTATCAATGAGGTAGACCAAATATGACCGTCCATTCTTGGGATTCGAACCTGCGCCCCCAACATTGAGAGTTGAACACGCCTTAACACGTATGGCTATCGGACCTCTTTAATAATTTTGTTTCCTTTAGTTTTTACTATTAATTTTGTATATAGTGCTGCTAGATTTTAGATTAGGGATTTAATTTTAAACTATAATGTTTATTTATATATTTTTATATGTCATATATCTATATCAACAAAGTGTTCGAAGCAAAATCTATGTAATTTTATTTGTAAACAAAAACAACATTCTTAAGTGTCCCTTTATTTATGTTTGAGCCGTATGACACGCTTACCTATAAAATATCTAATATTACTACTTTTTGTATTCTCTTTTATTGAAAAATGCCACTCTGTATCAGCTTGGTTATAAGTTAGTCATTTGATTAGTGACCCTTGATATTCTTACATCAGAGAGAGAGAGAAAAAAAATATCCTGTTAAGCAAGTAGATAGTAGACACCAATAGCCATTACAATCATCATTTCCTCTTTCAGTTAGAATATCCATGAACCAATGTCAGACATAACATCCGGTAAACACAATAGGATCATCCAGGTGGATCAATTCTAAATATCTAAGATAAATTGGTGTTTTTTCATATTTTGATGAGAAAAAAAGAAGCATATTTTCCTCCTTCGAAAGGATTGTATGGCCACGTACTATATTTGAAAATATCAGGGTTAAATGTTTATGATACTAAAAACAAACAGAGATTAGCTTTTTGGGTCATAAATAAGCAATTTTATGAATAATTATTCCTGCAAAAAATAGTTAAAGAAAAAAAAGACTGGGATATGGCATCACTTCACATATAAAAATTACAAAACCAAAATTCTACTTTTATTTGAATTTAAATAGGTGTTTGTGACACTTATGAATAAAATATGAGTTGTTATGATGTTAATAAAGGCTAATTTTGGACTTGCCTTTTCATAAAAAAGCAATTTCTGCAAACCGATTTTTTTAATATTTGGGAAACCCTCCCACCTCAACAGATGCTCTAGCTTTTATAATGAGCAAAATATCTTATTGAGTACCTTTTTACAAAGATAAAAACTATGCACTATGCTATTAAATGAGATGTCCACTTAATGCAGCATAATAATTTCTGATCGACAATATATCAATTTAGAAATAATTTTCAACAGTCTTCTGTTGTCTGATGTCAATAATATTACAATGTCCTCATTCACCCTGCTATGACCCTTTATAAGCTTAAAATAAAGTTATATTTGAAAGTATTTAAGATTTAATTAAAAAAAACATGCTAACTACCGTGAAAGGCTACTTATGCATCGTAAAATGTGCAGATCTAATTATGAATAATAAATTTTAATTAAGTAATGAGTGGATTTTTATGATTAAAGAAAAACGAATAACTACCGCAATCAAAGCCACAGCTATGAAATCCAACGTGCAAAACTAAATGCTGTCCCATAAAAAGAGTTTTAATCCACCCTCATCCTGCGCTTTACTAATAATTCTAGAGAAATTTTGCAGTCAACCGAATAAAATGTTTTTAACCGAAAAAAAAAAAATTCTAGAGAAGTGCATCAAAGTTCAGTTGCATAAAAAATATAAATCACAGCTTATGATGAGACGTGGGTTTTGTAATTTGACATGCAAAAAAAAGAAACAATCCCCCAAATGGAAGGTTTACTTCAATGGTGTGTGCTCTACCTACTGCTACGATCATGGTCTCCTTTCAAAGGGAGCACATACTCAATAAGGATAACTATTTTTGGTATACTAATGGGTTTGATGGGAAGTATATGCCAAAAAAGGCTATTATTAATAATGAAAAACGCTTGAGTTTTACTCAACAATTATATAATATTGCACAGAGTAACGACTTTTACCATAGTTTAAAATCATACACGCAATAAATGTTATCGATCAAGCATCATCTATAATCGATATTACATGTTATTTTCATCAAACATAGGCTCTAGTTACAAGTAACTTGTTTTTTTATCCATTAATGTTTTTAAATGACTAAATCTCCAATTTAATAAACTTTTATTATTAAAACCATGACAGTATATTTATATTTGTATGACATCCTAATCTATATATTAATTCACCAATCTCTGTCCGTCTGTATGTCCGCACGCTATCTCCTCCCACATTTATGGTCAGATTTGAACTTTGAAGGTACTATGGAATCCTTGGGTCAAGACGGACCTAATAAAACTATTTGCAAAGTGATAGAACCAGAAATGAAAATGAAAAATTTCAGACCTTGTCTGATTTGAACTACCTACTTTTCGAGGTAAAGAGAGGAAAAAAGAAAAGGAGGAGGAGTTAGAGAAATAAAAAAAGAAAAAAGCATCTCATATGACTTAAAACCTACCCATACCCGAAGGGCGAACATATGAGCGCCGTAGGCGCCCAAATATGCGAGTACAATTAATTTAAAAATATGACGTTATGTTACATTTGTATCTATTCTTTTTGCAAAAGTTTATTTTACAAAGTAATTTGTCGTTTTTCAGAATGCAAACATCTATGCTGTGCATATATATGAATAAATTTGGTTGGTGCATCAACAAATGCAGGCCTATTTCTATAGTAGTTCTTAATATCCCTCAAAGTCATTTAAGGAATAAAACCTACAGTTGCACGTATTTCAAATCATGTATCCATTTCAGTCATCTATGCTGCGTGGGCTTATACACGGTTACATTTATTTTTTACAGTTAATAGTGGAGCAAATCAAGTAGTCAATAAATACTTAGCCTCCCTACGATGATAAATAATAATATAAATTAAGTTTTATAATTATAAATTATAAGCAAACTGTAACTGCCCAATCAAGTATATCCTTGTATCAAATTGGAGCTTTGAAGCAGGTTTTCAAAATAGCTGATAACGATCCTGCCTGACCAAAATAATAACGAATGCATGCAATTTGTGTTTTAGTTTATAGTATATACATTGCTTGCAAACGAGGACTAAGAATATTTTGATGGTAGTTCAAGCAAATCCCTATCTAAATATATTTTTTTCTCCTAACAACCGGTTTTTCTCTTTTTAACTTTATTATCGTCAAAGTGAGAAACTCTATTTATCGTCAATGACGATATATCAAAATAATAACTTATTCGTTCCCTGAGTGTGAAGAGTTTAATCATTTAATTAATACAAATTGAATACTATCTTCAAGGTATTCGTATATGAAATGGATCTAGGATTACACCTGATACGACTCTTGATGTTTTTAAGAATTATATTCTTATGAAGATACATAGAATGCAAGATATGTTTATTTGTTGTTTTCAAAGGATCATTATTTTTCACGTCATCAAAGATCTATTGCAACAATATATTTTTGATGACGTGAGGGGGAGATATAACATTAATAATGTCATTTTTCCAGCTTGCAGTTGTAACATCAATAAAAACCATCAACAAACAAAAAGTCAACTCTCTTGTCAATATGGGCATACCTTGTCGTTCAATAAGCCTTGATTCTTATCTATGAGTTGATGTTTACACAGCCACAAGCAAAAAGATCCTAACTCTTTATTGTATCCTATTCTTTTCCGTGAAGGAATAATGTTCGTGGATAAGCCCCATTGTGTTGTCCTTACGCATGGCGTGTTGTTTATAGAGTAAGATCTAAAAGTCCACGTACTTTTGTACGCAGGAGAATCATGAGTCAACTAGTGCCACGCTAAGATTGTGGAACATAACAATGTGGCCACTTTATATACCTAATGTCAAACACCTTAACTTATCCCTTTGCTCGCACATCGAGTCCAAGATCATGTCAAAATCCGCCATGCCACCGTGGACTTCTTGTAGAGAACTGTCAATGTTATATGTGTCGAAATGTCCATGGACTGCGTCCAAACAACGTGTCAAGCATTCCGAAGATGAATACAGGTTATAATTGCTTTTAAGGGAGATACATTATAGACTAAATTGCAAATGCACAGAACGAAACTTCTTCTTCTGGACGTAAAAGATGAGATAGCGGGCAAATGGTTTTTGTAAAGCCAGTAGTGTTTAATAAACACTAAAAAGGTTGGTTTATTAATGATGCCACTTAAACATTTTATCTTGAATAAATTGAATCAAACATTAAAACAAAAATATAGTTAACAAAAGCTAATGAATTTAAAAAATAAGCTACGTTTAAATCTAAGTTTTTTATGATGTCCTAGTCGTAGAAGAGGTAGCGGGAAGGAAAGTACTGGATTTCTTGTGGCACATAAGCCCTCTAATTATCCTATATTTGGATATAAAATCATAAAACCTAGAGTAAGACTTTCAGAGATCTCTGAATCGTGGAAAGAAACATAATTAAAATCTTTGTTTTATTTGAGGTATCCAGAGATAAGTAAAAAGCATCCCGAAAAACGTGGGCTTTGGAATTTTACTATCCCAAACAATATGTCTCTAACAACTCAAGTTTATACACGCCATTTATGGAAGAAAAGTTGAGAGGATTGTGTTAGTAATACCTTACTTTACATCGACATCCATGAATAAGATCTCTATAAGTTTAAAAAAGTTGACAGAACTTTATAATAATTAGGGTTTTTGATGTTTATTGTAATATATTTTGACGAAATTCTTTCCCGAAGCTTCAATTTAGTACTAAAATGGCACAAATTATTTTAATATGCAGTTGCTGGACTTATATGAGTGTCTGTGAGATCTTATTTTTCTAAATACATGCTATATACTAAACAAGCTAAAGAAAAAACAAATATTATTACTAAATATGACTACAAGCATTCATTCAAGTCATAAATATATTTTTTCAAATATTAGCACTTTTGTTTTATTTAAAGCATATCGATAAAAATCAGTTGCATTTATTTCAACATGCAAATACATTTAAAATGTTATTCATTTCTCTAAACAAACCTATAATACCAAATATGTATGATGATATTGGCGTAAATAATTTAACATGATGTTGCATGCGTTCTACTCTATACGGGATGTTGATTGTAGTTCAGGAAGTCAAAAAAATATTTTAAAATTGTAAAGACAACAGTACTTTATCCTCAAATAAAATTACAATAATGGGGTACAATATTGACGGATGTAAACAAATATTTTTGATTAAGTTCACAACTGGTTCCCAGATATTGTTAATCATTAAGATTGCGTAGATACAACCAAGTTAAATATTCATACGATTCTGCCCCAACCAATAGCATATCATACAGTTCTAATCTTAGATTCTTAAATTAAAATAAAATCTATCTGAGATCAAATTTTACTATTCAACAACATTAAAATAATTTTTAAAATTAAAATCAATATATATTTTTTTTCTTCTCTCCTTTATTGTTTAGATATTATATAAAATTATATAAAAATAATATATAAGTAAAATAAACATTATAGTTTATAATAAAAATCTAAACAAGAGGTAAAACAATAAACAAAATATCAAATATTTAAAATATTTCAATATTTTTTGCATAATTTAAAACATTCTTTTGATTTGGATGGATAAAATTTGTTGACGTTCCCCGCATGGACCCATGAGTCCTCGGTGTCGGAGGGGATCTTGAGGGAGAGGGCGGTGTATCGGGCGGCAGCTGAGAGCATCACAGATCGAAGAATAGAAGGTTTTACTATTTCTTTTTTCGTCAAACAACTCGCTATGTAAGCTTTGGAGTTTGACAGAGCAAATTCAATAGCTTGACTTTTATGGGAATTGTGACCTTTTTTCTTTAGAAGACCGAAGAGGATTGTTGATTTCGTATATTTGCAGTTGATGACCTTAAATCCCCTTACGTTGATTGTCAGAAACTTTTTTAATATTATGACAAGCGGACAGTCAACAAAAGCGTGCTCGACGTCGTTGTACAACTTGCCACAATTAAAGAAATGGAAATATTTCGAACATTTTGTAGGTTTGGTAAAATATTAAGTTATCTTTTTTACATCAGCAAATGAAATAATACACATATATATAAAGTAATTGAGGGAATTTGAGAATGATGCAGAGTGAGACACAAATAAATAGTATTCGGTTGTTCCATAAATAATGAGGTCGACCAATTAAAACTCAAAATTTTCATCAGATCAACAAAAAACTTCTCAATCAGTACACATAATCCCCTCCGACTGCAATGACGTCGTGGCAGTGTCCCCGGAGCTTCCTGAGTTGGTCGTAGAGCTCCTCTTCACTGACCCTCCTCATCGCCCACTGAACGGCGAGTGTAGCCTCCTTGTGGCCCCCAAACTCGTCCTCCCGGAGCAGGTGCTTCAACTTCCGGAAGAGGAACCTGTCACACAGGTTCAGGTCGGGTGAGTAGGGTGACTGTTTCACCGGTTCCACGTTCCTTCGGGTCAGGAACTCCCTGGTATCGATGGCAGTGTGGGGACGTGCATTGTCCCACATGAGGAGACAATCTTTCAGCCGGATTTTGTCCTTTTTCAGGCTGAGAAAGCGCTTCCCAGTCGTCCTCAGGTACTCTATCATGGTGTTCCGGTCGGCTGTGGTCCCGGTAGGTAGAGCAGTGATCGATACCCGCCTCGGCTTGTAGGTGAACCCCATCAGAATCATCGTCTTCCTCGCTGTCTGTTTCACACGGGGGTCGAGAACCGGGCCCCCGTGTGCTCCGCCCAGACTTGCTTCCGCTCCGCCGAATCCCAGTAGAACCAGGACTCGTCCTGGACTAACAGATGAGACCCCAGAAAGTCCTCCCCGTGGTCCTGGAACAGCTTCAGGAGGTCCTGACAGCACTTCACTCGCTGCGTCTTGTTGGCTTCAAAGAGCTGGTGAGGGACGAGCACGCTGAGGAGGTTTCGGAGCCCTAAATCCTCCATCAGAAGCCTGAAAACAGTTGTAGATGGTAGGGACACCTCTGCAGCAACTTGTCGAGTGGTCATCCAGGGTTATCCTCGACCAGGCGCTTCATACGGGCCACATTCTCCTCTGTCCTCGTCTCCCGGGGACGTCCAGGACGGGTCTTCTTCTCCAGGGCAAAAACACCCTTATCGAACTCAGTGTGCCATCTTTGGAGGGTGGAGAGGCCAGGGTAGGAGTCAAGGAAGCTAGAGAACAGGTCCCGTGGATCTAGTTGACTGTCCTGGCGAGCTTGATCTGGATTAAGAAGTAGGAGCGAAAGTCGGGTGTCTCCATTTTCAGCGGCGAGTAGAATGAATGATAGAAATGACGCGATTAGTCACCTTATATACTAACCTGAGTGGCGCCATACAGTCTATTCCCATGCAAAAAATATGCGATAAGAACGCCCTCGTTGAAATTTTTGAGATAGCGTGTGAACTTTTCGAGATAGCTTACTTACCTCATTATTTATGGAACAACCTAATATATGTTTGATAAGTTTGTCATTATGATGTGGGGCATAAATTATTTTTGCTTTAAAATTATATGTGGAGACACATAGGTGGTGAAGGTTATATTGCTTTTGTATATCCCAAGATAAGATTTTGTTCAATAAAATCCCAAAATTTAATGGCAGACCTTAAGTAACAAACCTTCAAAAATTATAATACACCAAAAGAAATCTCCACTTATTTGTTATTTATGTCATTTAGGCAGTTGTGGGCACCGCTCACTTTTTGCTGTTCCGCTCACCGCTCATCCGCTCACTTTGGGCAACTGATCCGCTCCCGCTCATTCGCTCATTTTTTGAGTACTGCTGTTCCGCTCACTTCATTCCGCTCTTCCGCTCAGGTTGGCGGAATAGGTCCGATCACCAATTTTTTACTATAAAGTCCGCTCCAAGCTTATAATAGCCTAAAATAGGTTTTTCTTGTAAATAATAGTTCATAAATATTAATATTATTTAGTTATTAAAACTTATTATAACTAATTATTAATATTTATAAATAATTAATTATAAGAAACACCTATTTTAGGCTATTTATCTAAGTAATATCTTCAAATAAGTAATACTACTAAATATTAATAAATAAAACAAGAATGGCTTAATAATTAGGTAATAAACCGTTTAATGAAATTATAAAATATTACCTATTGACAAACATCTTTAAAAAAAGAAAAGAAACAGTCACAAAAATCACTTCTCCTCCTCCTCCTGGATTTTGAGGGACATGATGTGCTGCTGTATGATGTCCATGTTCCCCTTCATGAAAATCAAGTTCTCAAAGTTTTCGGCCGTGAGGCACGACCTCTTGGCCCTCAGCACGTCAGAGGCCACACTGAACAGCCGCTCCACCGCAGCAGAGCTGGGGAGCGGCGTGTTGTACTTGATGAAAAGCTCCATCCAGGCCTCCCTGTGGTTCTGGGGGAACATGTCCCTTGTCACCTCCATGGAGGCCTTGATGGGCCTCCTGTTCCAGGCCTGGATGTCATTCAGGATCTTCTCGCTAGCATCCTCCTGGCTGGCCTCCATCACATCCATGTCATGCTGCCTCAAGGCCTGAAACGTTCAATAAATATTATAACTTGTTATCAATAATTCATTTTAATTGTAATTAGTCTGAGTTACGAAATTAACATTAACAATTGTAATTAGTCTAAGTTACGAAATTACATTTAACGGTAATTCATTATTATATTTAAAATTGAAATTAAGTAGACTGCTGTAAAAAATTGGGTGAACATACCTGCAGGAACGGATCATCTTCCACAGATGCTTCCCTCTCCTCCAGCTGGCTCTCCTCCACTCCAGACTTGGCCGCTAGCTCCTCCACCAGGCGCCGCTGGATGGTGTCAGTCTGGGCCCTGGACTTGGTCATGTTCTTGACCGCCACCAGCTTGTAGTGGGGGTGCAGGGCCGTGGCCATCAAGAGATCATCATCCTCAAAGAGATGACCAACCTGGCCTTGAACCCCTGCTGCCATTGTGGTCCAGCAGAGCGTCCACTAAGGGTTTGTGTGACTGAAAATAATAATATTTATAATTAATAATTAAATTTATAAAGATTCTTTAATTTACTTCATTAAACACTGAACGGCTATAAATTAACATTTAACGGCAATTTTTCAACCATAATTGTTTAAAAATATGAAATTTAAAATAAAAATCTTCAGCATTCTGATTTTTGCATTTATTGTTTATACATTCAAATGATTAAATTACCTAAGGTTCCCATCTGACTGAAGGTTCTCAAGCTTGAGCTTCATGATGAACAGGCTGGGGAGGAACATGCCCAGGTACGCCTTCTCCTCGGCCTGGAGATTGTCCAGGCATGCGGCCACTGGCTCCATGGCTGTGACGTACTCCTTCATTATGGTCACGTCCTCCTCCACAAACTAAGACACTTTCTGAAAAAGAATAATTTAATTAGTTGTCGTTTATTTTCATGAATAAAATTAAAAACTATACATATTTTGTTTAAGTTAAGTTTAAATAATTTCTTACCGGGATGCGCTGCAGAAGCTCGTTAAACTCCATGAACTTCTGTGGGTCCTCCAGCTGTTCCAGCAGGCACTTGAGGGCATCAAACATGCTGTTCAGCGGGTGGCCCCTGGGGTCTTCAGCTTCTTCTTGAGAATGCCCCTCATCTGGTATGCTGCCACAGTTTTTCCTGAGAAAAACTTTAATTAAAAATTCTGAAATCTGAATTACTAACGTTTATAATGTAATTTTAACCTTTATTACGTTTATTACATATAACGTAAACGGTAATTATTAATCATTATACCTGTTTTGGCATGTCCAGACAGCTGTAGCCTTGGCCAGTGTCTTAACAAAGGCGGCCTTGGGGAGGTTGTCCAGTTGCCACCTTTGCTGTGTCCCTGGTTGCCAATAAGTTGATGGTGTGGGCACTGAAGAAAAAAAGAAAAAGAGTTTAATAACTTAATGTTAATAAATTAAATTAATAACTCGGTAATTTAATAAGTTAATCTCAAAAACTATTCATTGGTAGTTAATCGAATTTGGTATTGTAAAATGCAGATAAACTTTTAATTAAATAGATAAACTGATAATTTATTTTTAAAAATAATTACCCGCAACGCCTGGTGCTGTGGGAACTCAAGATCCTGGTTGAAGAACCACTCCTCATGTTGGGGTCCTGGTTCACATTGTCCAGGGCATCCGCCACTGAGCAGCCTCTGACGGCCTTGGAGCCCATGACCTTCAGGTCCCTGGACAGCTTCCTGCGGGACGGCACCGCAAAGTCCGGGCTCAGGTACTTCAGAAGTCCCTGAACCGTTCACTGTCCGTGAGACTGCCGGGCACCATATCTTGCATGATGAATCTGAACAATGAAATATGGTACTGGTTACTGGTAGACTAAAAAAAGTCAAAAACCTAACATCTTTTAAAATTGTCACATCTTTTTAAGATTTGTATTTTTTTTTTTTTACAACCATGTGCTTGCTACCTATAGTATATGTTCAAGGCCTTTTTCTGGCTGAACTTCCCTTGAGGGCTGTCTCTATGGAGGACTGCCTCTGCCTCTTCTGGCTGTGGGTGGACATGCCTGAGACCCAAGAGTCTGATTCACTGGTCCCAGAGAAGTGTCTGCCCGCTTGGACCCACCCTCTATGGCCGCCAGTAACTCATTCACCAGGCTGGGGTGGTGCTGAAAGATGAAAATAAATTATATTATTATTATTATTTGTATTAATTATTGTGTACTAATAAATATTAAATAATTAAATATTTAAAAGTATGTGTCATGTGACTGAATCAACAAGACTAAGTAAATTATTTACATTTATTATTTAATATTTTATTTTACTTACACTCTTGTAGTGCCTCTTCAAGTTATACACAGTGCTGCTGCATCTTGAGGAGATTGCTACAGGTCCGCTGGGTGCACTTGGCCTCCACCCTATCCTTGCATCCACAGAAAATATGAAGTACCTGAAATTTGGAAACTTTAACAAACTGGATACAATTTTTATTTTACAAATTAGTGAACTCACAATTGATTATTTATTCTGTACTATTTAATATTTTTTTAAATGTTTTATTATGCATAGATGGCTAGACGCCGTCCTACTAAATTCAATTTGAGAGGTTTTGCCACTTTTTGGGACTTACTTTTTCAAATGAGCGAATTCCCTCTGCACTTCCATTGTGCGCGCATCCTGAAGATCCTCTGGGTGTCCTGGCTCTGGCTCAAGACCACAGTGTCTGCCTGGCTGGCGCCCACCTCCTCCACACTACCAGTGGCCACAGGGCTGCTGAAGACATCCTGGGAGATGGGGTCGTCCACCTCCAGGTCCATGCTGCTCCTTTTCAATAACAAATTATTAATTGACAAATTAACATTACTTTTTATGTTACTTGTCACACTGCTCACGCATTATTCAGATGAATTAAGAATAAGATTAATTTATAAAATTTAAAAATTGTACTTAAATAAATGAATAGCTCAATTAAATTAATCAATTTACTAACCTGTAGCTTCTCTCTCCGCTCAGAGGTCGGGTTCGGGTCACAAACTTATCCATGACTCGTGATTCGTAAAAAAACGAAAAAGTAAAGTATACTGACTCAGAGTGACCGTCAGACAATGAACACACACGAACACAAACGTATACACAGAGAGAATAAGAGAGTGCCAGAGAGAGACAAAACTTGTACGCCGAGTAAGTACTAAGCTGGTACTAAGTAGGGTCCCATATAGCCATTTAATGACATCATCAGCATATGTGTTATGACGTCATTTTTTCAGATGGATTTCTAATCATACTACATGTAATAATTATTTAATAATTGTAACTAAGATAATTTTATCTCTTTTATATTTAGAGAAGAAAGAGAAAAGTTATATTATAATAATGTAACTTTTCTCTCTCTTCTCTGAATATAAAATGAAATTCTATATGGGACCATGAACGCAACCTCTTTGTTATGACGGGGGTACACATTTTATATATTAAGAAAGGACTGATTGTCACTTATTCTCTCTGCGTATACACAATAACTGCACGACGTGAACTGAGTGGCTACGCGTGGCAACACTGCTGCCACGTGTCTAGACAAGAATAAACAATTTGGCGCACCTTTTTAGTCCATGCCACGTTAGCGGCATTACATTTAGAGCAAAAAGCGAGAAAAAGTAGTCTTTTTTTATGAGTAATCCTTTTTAATAACGGAAACTTTTTTATGTAAGCGGATGAGCGGAAGTTAATTTTAGAGGGTCCGCTCACCACATTCCGCTCACTTCTCACAAAGATGATCCGCTCTTTGCATTCCGCTCACCAATTGCTCCTCCGCTCAGAGGGAAGAGTGGACGAGCGGAATAATGAGCGGAAGTGCCCACCACTGATTTTAGGTTTCAAATTAGGTCAAAACAGTAAAAGAAAAAAAACATACTTCATTTAAAAATAATATTCTATAACAGCCTACTTGGAGTGGGATCATAGATATAGATAAAAGTTCAATGAATTATTTTCCCATTAAAAAAGAGAAACTGCAATTTAAAAGTAAAATAAACACAAATTATTCAGTTCCTAAAATATCATGTCATTTTTCAAAGCGAACAGCCATAAATCAAATTCAGGTGCATTGCCTATATCATGCTGGAAAGGCCTGTAAAATAGTTTTTTTTGCCCTTTATGAACTATGCACATTATTATATTTATCAAGAAGAGAAAATTGAACTGAAAATATACAATTTCACTTTCACAAAGTTATTATTTATAATCTATCATATTTAGCATTTGATAATATAACACCTATGTTATTAATATTACAAAGGTATTTTATATGTACATAATGAATCAAACTAGACTTTTGACCACTGAAAGTATTGTCTAAAATTTGTGCTACTCGCATATTTGGGCGCCTAAGGCGCCCATATGTTCGCCCTTCAGGTATGGGTAGGTTTTGAAGCTAGTTTGTGAGTGAAACAGACCTTAAAGAATATAAAAGAGGAGATATAAATAATTTTCTTTTTGTACAAGCATTCCTCATAAAAAGTTTGACATTGTACAAAGAATATGTTTTAAGTCACATGAGATGCTTTTTTTTCTTTTTCTATTTCTAAACTCCTCCTCCTTCCATTATTTTTTCTTTTTTCCTCTCTTTACCTTGAAAAGTAGGTAGTAAAATCAGACAAGGTCCTGTTTTTTTCTGATTCATTTCGTGTCCCATCACTTTGCAATACTTTTATTAGGTCCGTCTTGACCCAAGGATTCCATATGGTACCTTCAAAGTTCAATCTGACCATAAATGTGGGCGAAGATAGCGTTTAGACATACAGACGGACGGACAGAGTTGGTGAATTATTAATATTATTATATATATATATTCGATTCAAGAGGCATGCAAGATTATTGAGTGGAGTTTATTAAAAAACCCTAAGAATTTCTAATTATAATGCTGATGATAATTGCATAATCAATAAATTTCAATCAATCCTTAAATATATTCTTTTAAATATTTGGATACACCTTTAAATTTTATTATATTAGTGATAAAATTAACATGCTAAATCATCAACAGCTCAAGAAACCTTTTGTTTCTCAATAACTTTTGTTTTGCTTATAAAAAACAATATAAGTTACATTTGGAAGTCATAATAGTTTTTTCAGACCGAGGAACAAAAAATTATAATATAAAAAATAAAATGTAATTGAAATCCATTATCATACTATGATTTAAAAGAATTATTTAGACCTATATAACAATTATACATCAAACTTAAACAATGTATGCGTGATATGTATTCAATTTACCTTGATAAAAAGGGCTTTTCTTGGTTATAAACATCTTGATTTGGTTTTCTTTTAAAATAACTTGTAGATTTTTGTTTTTTATAAACATCATTGAACAGTATTGAGCAAAATTACTGTCTCAAAAATATTTTATATTAATTCTATATTCCTTTAAAAAACAACGATGACTTCTTATAATCCTGTTTTTCACACATTCAAGTCCCTGATGGCACATAACGAATTAAGTTTCCAAAGCCCACTCCCTATAGAAGATCCTACGTAGATAATTCTTTTAGAAAAAGTCGATAACGTGCCGCTCCATCAATACGATGGCACGTAAGTTATGAACTCTAAAAATATTATGATTATAATTCCCTGCTTACAATATATTGTAATGTTTAATTTTATACATTGGTACAAGGTTCAGTGAGTTTTTAGTTTTTCTGTATTTTCAACTTTTTCTAACCATTTATATAAAATATAATTATAATAATTATATATTATATGATATATGATATCCACATTATATATATATATATCTAATATATCAAAGTTGGATATATATATATATATATAAATAATTATTATAGGTATAAGCGTAGGGGCAACATTCATTTGCCCGAATTTTAACAAGAACTGTTAAAGTCAGTAAAAAAATAATCGAATAAAGAAAACTATGTTTTTCTAATATTTTCTTTCATATAATTACATACTATTAATTATATTATATTTATTGGGTTATAATTTAAAATCCGATGGCTTTATAATTTCATATTTTTTTTCTACAACTTAATGTCCGAAGAGGAGACATATAAGAATACCGGGAGGTATGGCGAGATAGTGATTATATCGTGGAGATGATGGCTGATCCTTCCTCCATACCTCAAATTCTTCCTTTTCAAGGAAACTTAATAAAAGTTAAATTCCCAGGAGTGAAACTTCAGTGCCAAAAATGTTTTGGCTTTGGCCATTTAAAACAATTTTGCTCCAACAAAAGACTTAAGCTATCTGATTATCAGCAGGCGCTTAGAAGAGCATGGGACGAACGACTGACTGTAAGTCGTGAGGCCGAAAAAGCTAGGGAAGAAGAAATTAATGTGGCTCAAGAGGACGTCGTAATTCCTGAGGAAGACAGCTCTACTAGCCACCAACAATGTTCAGACACTGAAACTCCTTCAGAGGAGATAGTATGTATAAGTAGTAATGAGAAGAGTGGGGAATCTGCCCATGAGATTCAGGCATCTTCTAAAGAGGATCAAGGATCCCCTCCTGAGACACAAGGGTCTACTGAGGATGTAGAATCATTTTCTGTGTCTAGTAATGGCGTTTTGAGCCCACCTATAGAACTTACTCCTTGTGAGTTACAAAACGAACCTCTCCCTTCAACAACCCCTGACTTTCCTCGGAATGAAAAGATAAAAGCTCACATAGACCCTTCAGCAATTTTAGAGCACCGAACTCGTTCTTATTCGGTAGGGAAGAGGTCCAAACCAGACTCTGATAATTCTCCAAATAAAAGGGTAATCCGTCTAAGCAGCCAAAGACATAAATAGGAGTAATTTTTTAATATGGAAAGAGAAATCCACTACAAAAATACGCAAACAAAAATCACGGAATTCTTCCCTGAAAATGTGACGGCGGAATTTAAGGCCAATATGGGAATAAGAAAATTAATATCTCTTAACATGAGAGGGGGAAAAGAGAAAAGAGCAAGACATGCTATTTTAAAACACATTCAATCTCTTGATCCAGACATTATATGTTTACAGGATATTTCTACTGAGGTATCTTCTTCATGTACACAGGACTGTTATCTCTGCTTACCGAGTCGGTTTCACCACTTTTTTACGGGATCAAACTCAAAAAGAGGAGTTCTAACTTTTATTACAAAAAGGATCAAGATATTGTCCTGCATAAAGGAATTTTCATTTGGAAGTGACTGGCACAAAATTCGCGTGTGTACCAACGACTTTGTCTTTTATATTTTAAATGCCTATGGTCCTAATGACAAGTGTTTGCCCTTTTATCAAGCCATTGAAAATGATTGTTTTAAGAATCCCATTCCGCTTTTATTAGTTGGGGACCTCAACGTGGACTTAGACAAACCTTCCCATAAGTACCCCAATGGTTATATTTTAAGAAGTCTAATCAGTAAACTAAATCTTATTGACGTTTTAGATATTTTAAACTCTGGAGGATTTTCATGGTCTAGAGGCATCCAACGGTCTAGAATTGATCTAGCCTTAATATCCCCTGCCCTGATGCGTCACATAAAAGGAACCTGTTACCGTCCGGAACCTTCATCAGACCACAAGCTATTAGTATTGGACTTAAAATATAGTCTCCCCAAAGGCCACTTCAAAGTCCCCAAATGGGTACTTAAAGATGAGCACTTTTTAAGCATTTTAAAGAAAAACCTAGTAAGAGGTCACACTAATTTTATATCCTCTAACCACGCTTTGAACAAAATGAATAAAACAATTATTACAACAACATCTCAATTTCTTAAAAAAAGAAAAATAAATTCGAAGAAGTATCAATCCGAAATTGAAGCAATTCTTAATAAGGAATCGATTTTTGCCCGCTCAATTATGTCCGATTCGGTAAACTGTTTTAGGATTGCGGAGATTGCAGAGGCAGAGCTCGAAGCCAAAGTACTCAAGGAAAATAACCCGTTCAAGAGGGTGAAAGACCTCACAAATAATGTAAGGGTATCAGCTACTTCTGTAGAAAAGATAATTCACGATGGAAAGCCCTTAACCGACTCCAAAGATATTGTTCAATATTTTAGAGCATCTTTCCAAGCTATAGTCGGGTCTAGAGAGGGTCATTTCCCTAGACCAAAACCAAGAAAAAGTCAAGACTCCTTCATATTTTCATCGTCAAACATATCTCTATATCTAAAGAAGAAATTAAAGGTTAACAAAGCATGTGGTCCCGATGGAATAATAGGCAAAGTGTACTCACTCTGCCCTAATGAAGTTGTCCCTTATCTCCTTAAGATTGGCAATGACATGGAGAAAAAAGGCAAAATTTCGAAGTCTTTAACGAAAGGAAGGATCACACTAATTCCTAAAAAAGGTAATGGGACAGATTTTAGCCATTGGAGGCCAATAACAATTTTAAATGAATCTTACAGAGTTTTATCCGGAATTTTAGCCCAAGAAATGGCCCAAGAACTTCAAAATTCTATTAGTTTTAATCAAAAGGGGTTTTTAAAACACAGGAAAATCGCTGACATCTCTCGCAATATTCAAGCGTCTATTGACTCGGTGAAAAAAAGGCAAAAATATGGAGCCATAGTCGCCATCGATTTTTCCAAAGCATTTGATTCAATTCATCATCGTCATATTCTCAGAGAAGTTTCGAGAATCTTACCCAAAAGATTTTTCAACCCAGTGCGAGCGTTGCTATATAATGGCTCGTCAACAATTTCCATCAATGGTTGTGAAAGTAAGCCTATAACCTTAGGAAAAAGTTGTAGGCAAGGCTGTCCATCAGCCCCGCTTCTTTTTATCATTGCGCTTGAGAACTTTGTAAGAAGAGTTGTAAGAAAATTTGGAGGTTTTGGAATAGATTTCGAGGGCCACCGACATTTAATTGACCTTTATGCGGACGATATCACCCTAACGGTGGAGGGAAACTCGGCCGCACAAGTCTCAAAACGAGTGGAAATATTAATTGAGTATTTTTCTAAATTTGAGAAAATGTCTGGGCTTTCCCTAAACAAAGATAAAACAGCAATTCTACCTATTGGAGCCTGGAGTCCGCAGGAGGGGAGGAAGGTCGCCTCGTGTGAGATTAAAAAGCAGGTCAACATCTTGGGCATAGATTGGTGTGGAAGCGGAATCCATGAAAACAATTGGACTTTTATCTCATCTCTAGCGGGCCAATCAACATTGAAGTGGAGATCATATAATATACAGAAAAGAATTGACTTATATAACACACAAATTGTACCAAAAATTATTTATAAAGCATCGGCTTGCCCCGAAATTGCAGAGAAGGCTATCAATGAGGAAGAAATATGGCTGAATAACCTGTTTCACCGCAGCTACTTACCTGCAATTAAAAGGTCAAAAAAACTTCTGGGAGGAGGAATCTCTCAACTCTCAGTGATTTTACCAAAAATGTACATAAATATTTTTATTGATTTAACGAGGAATGCAGAAATTGAATGGAGAAGATCAGTTACTGGTAATAAGTTACTTATGTGGCTCATGTTCGGAACTGATTTGACAAATAACATTACTTCAAGTATCTCTCCAACCTGGGGAACTGCTCAACGAATCATTTGGAATTATACACCATCGTTTCGGGGCGATTCCTTCGTGGATATTATTGGAAAAAACAAAAATAAGAGATTCTTTTTCCAAAATCTCGGGAATCCGGAGGATTTAGAAGAAAAGGCAATTGAGGAAGGAATTCTGACTCTCCATGATTGGGGTCCTAAGGGGCCTTTCAGTGATGGAAGGTTTAGATTCCCATTACTTAGATCGTCTTTAAAGCACTGTCTCCTTACACCTTGGCACCTTAAATTGTCTAGGATGTGCCACGGCGAAGAAGTGGACTTGATTCTAAATAAACATCTAAAATTGCTAGACCTTCCACAAAACTGGAAAAGAAATATAATGAGCTCCCTCTCCAATATTAACGATGACAAAAAATTTACAGCTCAGCTTCAGATCTCGACCGATTCAATTAAATTCTGGGTGCCGTGTAAAGATTGCGGCAAGATATTTAACTCCACCATCCATGCCTTTGTGGAATGCCACGCCGTCGCAATGTTAAAGAGGTTTGTTTGCCTAAATGTCAAAGGACTACAAAAGGACAACTCTGTCAAATACTGCAAAGCGATAATTCTTTTTGGATTGGGAAAAAATAGGAACACCCCACGGGAGAAGGCAATAAATTTTGCTATTCTTAACACAAAGGCCCTCATCGCTAATAAAATAACAACTGGGGATCTTATTAATGAGTCGGACATTAAACCAGTGCTTTTATCAGCTGCAGCTAGATATGCTGTTCTGGACCTCAAGATACCCTCTCCTTCAACGGATTCCTGGACTCCGGCGTCGAAAGAAGTAAAATTCTTCCCGTCCCTTGCCTCCATCCACCAGAAGACTATATCAACAATTTTAAAGCATTTTAAGAAGTCTAAATGATTGTATTTTATATCATAATAAGTCTTTTTTTATTGTGTATTCTTTATGTCATCATGCCATGTTAGGAAGTATAAATGTTTGGATGTTATTATCATAATAAGTTTTTTTATCATAAGATTTGTATTCTTTAGTCTACCATGTCCATCATGTAAAATTGTATTGTTCAGCTCCTAAGACCAAATTTTAAATTATAATATTTATTTATGTGTATTCTCACGTATTTTCTTAGGTTTATATGTATTTACTTTCTTGTACATATTTTAAAATTTGAACTGTTGAATAAAAAAAAAAAAAAAATTAAATTTAATTATATTAGATAATATATATTTGCAATGATTTTATACAAATAAATTGAGTTACATTAAATGAATACCTTAGGTCAAGTCTCTAAGATCGTCAAAATTAAGGGCACAATGACATTGCTAAAAAATATATTCTCTTAAATTTATTTATTTAAATGCTTCAAAACTCAAGGGCTACAATGCATTTGATTTGTTTAACTATTATTGCATAGGTCATTTCTTCCAAACACCATCACAACACAACCACAATTAATATTTAAAAAAAATCTTAGAATGTTTTTAGTATTAAGCTTAATTAAATACAATTTATATCATAATAAGTATAAAAATCGTGTA
Organism: Caligus rogercresseyi; assembly: GCA_013387185.1. Classification (NCBI taxonomy): domain Eukaryota; kingdom Metazoa; phylum Arthropoda; class Copepoda; order Siphonostomatoida; family Caligidae; genus Caligus; species Caligus rogercresseyi. The sequence continues at coordinate 27,134,949 of CP045891.1, forward strand.
TTTTCCAAAACTAATATCAATAAATATTTTGGTTTTTGAAATAATTTGAATTTTTAGACTTTTGGTAGTATCTTATTTTTTCATTTCCATTTAAAACCCTTTTTTTCTTCCCTATAATATAGTAATAAGTCGCTTTAAAATGTCTATTTTATACTTTATGTAAAGAAAGAGTAGGAAAATAAGATGCTTAAGTTGTAAATAATATGTTTAAGATAAAAGTACTCTACTCAAATGAATAAAAATATTTTTTTTTTAACTAAAACAGCTTTCTATGGTTAGATTTGAATGTGATTATATTGAGAGAAAGTTTTTACATGTTAAAATATGGATTTGTGAATAAATACTTCAAATTTATTATCTCAAATATCTACCAAATATCATTCTAACAAATTTAAGGATATTTTGATTTATGTCATGCCATATCTTTGAATGAAATATATCATAATATCACAATGACCCATGTCGAAAGGTGAGTATGGTTTTATCTTTATTTATTTTATGATTAATGAATATCCATCTTGCTAAAATAAATTCCAAGCGTTCAATGCTTATATATATATATATATATATATAAATATATATATATATATATATATATATATATATATTATATTTTATATATATATATTTATTATATATATATATTTTATATATATATATATATAATCAATTATCAAATTTTGTTGGGTGTGTTTACATGGAATGTAAACCGTATTGTTTATTATATTACATAATGTTTGTAAAGACCAAGGAACCAATAAGAAATATTTAGAATTACCGTTTCTATTGAATATATATTTAAGTTTAATTATTTATATCACCAATGAAAAATGTTGTAAATTGACAACTCGTAAAGCATTCCAATAAGTGATCTGATAACTAGGGATCAGAAAAGTATTTAAAAGAAAACACCGAAATATTTAAATATTTATCTACTAAAATAACAAAATATTTAAAGAAACCACCGAAATATTTATTTACTAAAATGACAAAATATTTTCTGACAACGACAAAATATTTATTCTGCGGTCCCGGAACATACTACAAAGTTTGCTGATATTCTAACTATCTACAGGCATTATGAGCTGAAAACAAAATCCAGTCATACAAAACAAAAATCTCACCGATAAAAGCAGTGGCTCATCAAATTTTTGCAAGATTTTCTGATATGAGCCTGCTGCAGATGTCGAAGAGAAGAGTCTTATACATTGAGAAGGAGCGTTCAACATCGACACTTGTGACAGGTGCAATTTTGTATTCAGCCGCCGTTTTTGGATAACTTCTTTGCCTTCTGAGATCACAGACTCAATAGAACGTAGAACACGATATCGGGATTGCGGGCATAAACAGATTTATAATTTTCTTTTATTGATTCACCTTTTATATTTATGGTAAGCTGTGCATAAATAGCAGCCTCAGCCGTAGAGACGGACGCAAAAGATTTTGTTAGGCTCGATCCTTGTCTCTCAAGATCTTGAATGACTTGTGGAAGGAAGTGTAAATTAGCAGTAATGTATTATAGGCCTGACCTCATTTCATCATCGCCAATGATAAATTGAGCACAATGAGCATAACATGTTTCTTAAATAAACTTTTAAATACATTTTCAATACATTTTTTTACTATAATTACTCACTAGTTTAAAAGTTAGATAAATATAGCTAAATATTTAAAACAGTATAAAAACAGGAAAAAAAATGAAAACAATATAAAAACAACTTAAAAAAACAGGAAAATATTTAAAAAAAACATTTTTATTTTAAAAATATTTTATTTTTAAAAATATTTTATATTAGAACATATTTTTCCGATCCCTACTGATAACTTATCCATGTAGCGCAACTTCTATTAGGCGTCTCTTTATACAATCTAAAAATAATGTTCCATCATTTTTTACCATTTAATTATATGCTTATATAAAACACAACCAATTAACTATATAAACTAATATCATATTGTGTAAACACAGTCAACCATTGAATAGACGATATCACATTGAACAACTACATATTAAAAAAAGTATGAATTGTTTTTTTGTTTTATCCTAAATTATGTAAGCAATGTTAATTTTTTCTTCAAATAAACATTTCTAGTGACTTAAGCAATAAATACTTTAAAACAAGAAATTAATATGTATTAATCTTCGTTTATATAAAGCCAGTTTCTAGCTTTATTACTAATATAAGAGTTTTGATATAATTTTGGCCTATCATATAAAGTATTCTTGTTCGTTATATATCTACCTATTTATTATAACAAAATAAGAAAAAAAATTACATTACTAAATATTTTGAAAACTTGCATTCTATAGTCAGTTTTTCCTTTGAATATTGATATTCTGAAGAAAAATGAATCTGATTAGAAAAAACACCATTTTGAAATGCACATATATACGTTTTGAACGAAGGAAAAATATAAAATAAATCATTATCAAATGTTTATTGGTAATTTTTATAAACCAAAATAGATATGAGTAGATCATATCGACCTCAGTCCCAAAAATCTTGCATCATCATTGAAGAGATCCATCCATATCTTTGAAAAGGGCTGATCCTAACAATACAGAGCTCCAGCTTAAGTGGCACTGAGAGGACGTTACTTGCCTAAAAATAGTTCTTATAGCCTTACCTAATTGAATGCCCTATCATTAAACATGAAGTCACACGCCATGTTTGAAGTTTTTTTAATGTTTTGTAAAGAAAAGTACTGTAAGGCCTCATTCCTATATGGAATCGTTCTTTGTCTTTCTTATACAATCATGAATAATGCACTAGATACGGAATCCCTAATGTTCTAGCTACTAATACATTTTGTCATTTATTTATAATTGAAAATGATGGTGGTATAGAATTGTGAAATATACAAATAATCTTAAAAAGACACATAGTTTTTAAAGCCTATCATTAGATTTTTGTTGTCTTTATTTGTTTTATATGTATGGAAGTTAAATTCATCAATAACTTTATATCAAGCTATAAAAGTATTTTTTGGAAAATAAATAATTAAATAACAAATTGTTTTATTTCGACTATTTATTTGATACATTTTCTTATTTTTTTCGGGATTTTTAGATTTATTCTTGGAAATAGAATGCTACCAAACATGAACCAATTATTTTCGGTATATTTTAAGAATTTTATCCATATTTCTTTATGTGTGTGTAATCCTTTATTTGATTTAAATTATCAGCTTTTTGCTGGTCCGTTTTAGATATAATAAATAAAATATAAATAAAATAAAATATATAAAAACACATCATTCCTGTGTATGAACACATACACATATATATATAAACATTAAAAACACGTATAAAATTAAAAATACTAAAATAAATAAATAAATCCCCCTAAATTGGGGTACTGCAGCCAATGGTCCTGGCTACGTCCCTTGCCGCAGCTAGTGTCCTGGCCGACCTCAGGGACTCAAAATTGTTCCACACAGACACTGCGTGGGACGCAAATGTGTCTGTGCCGCCCCTTAATGGACACGCCACCGAAGTCGTAGACCTCGTCGGTCTCTTTGGGGTTGGGAAGACGAGATCGCCAATGGGGTTTCTGGCACCACATCCCCCATCGTTGGAGTGGAAGCACTTCCAAGTCTCTACTGCCACAGCCATGACGGTTATCTCGTTGAGGGAGGGAATTTTTGCAATACTAAGGAGATCCTCGATCCGAATGTGGTCCCGTCTCCTGCAACCGGCGATGCTCCTTGCCACGTCATTGATGGCGACCTGGACGGCCCTGTGTGCGGCATCCGGCTCCTTATTCTTATCAAACCTAGGTGTCGTCACGACCGCGGCTGCATACGAGAGCTTACCAATCATAAGCCCCCTGGCCAGTTGCCGAAGGTATTTTCCTCTCGGAATATGAACGGCCAACCTTGAGATGAGTGCTGCCCGTTGTTTTGCTGCCTTTACCACGTAGGCATTGTGGGGTGCGGTGGTGAAGTCTGAGTCGAACTTGACCCCAAGGAACTCAATCTCATCGGATGGGTGCAACTCGACGCCCCCAACCCTGATGGTGAAGGCTGAAGTGTCTTTCTTCTTGGTTTTGCCCCCAATCATGAATTGGGTCTTGGCGGCGTTAAGGACGAGACCATTCCCCCCTGCATATTTAGAGAAGGCATCCGCCTTCGTCTCTAACAAGAGCCCAACTTCCTCAAGGGAATCACCGACAGCCCATAGGAAGAAATCGTCCGCGTAACTGCTATTTTCCTCGTCTCCAATGCCAACGCAGGAGGTGACGTCCGCAACCAGGACAAGGTAGAGGATCGGACCTAGGATGGAACCTTGCCTCACACCATACTTTACGTTCAGGAAGTCGGACTCGGCGCCATTCCACACCACACGCTGTGATCCGCCAGAGAGGTATGACTTGAACCACTCCAGTTGCATGCCCTCGATCCCAAGCTTCTTCAGCTTCGGCAACAACTGTAGCTGGTCAACTGTGTCGAAAGCAGCTGAGAGGTCAAAGCCGAGGACCCCTACAACCTTCCCTCTCTGCTTGGCTTTCAACCACTTTGCATGGGCAGTGGCCAACGCAGTTGTGGTCGAGCGGCCCCTCCTGAATCCGAACTGGGTGTTCGGAAGAGCCTCCGTCTTGGCCAGATGGATCTCGAAGTCGGTCTTTACGACGGTCTCTAGTATCTTGGAGAGTGCCGGCAGGATGCAGACGGGTCTGTATGATGCAGGATCAGCAGCAGACTTGCCCTTGCCCTTATAAATGGGTAAAACGTTCGACAATTTGAGAGCCGTGGGAACTGTTCCGGACGCCAAAGATCGGTTTACAAGGTGCGATATTGGTCCGGCAAGCACCTCAATGCCTTTCTTGAGGACGGAGACGGGGATCCCGTCGACGCCCAAGGCTTCGGTGGCCCTCATGGCTTTGACGACCTTAGCAATCTTACCAGCGCTTGCAAAGGAGAAGGAGAATGGTGTAGATGACTTGGGCCACGATGACGGTGGGGGTTTCAACGAGGGGAGGCCGTGCCGCAGTTTAATAACTTTATCTATATAAAACTTATTTACGGCAGTCGCAGTCTCTGCATTGTCCATCGTAGAGATTCCATTCACCTCGAGCGAAGCCGGGAGGGAGACGCTTGATTTGCCAATGGCCTCGTTTGCAAGGCGCCATAGTACCTTAGGGTCATTGGGACTCTTTCGAAGTTCACCCATATTCGTGCAAATCCGGTATGTATGAATATGTATATGCTGTAATGAACTATGAACCTAGGATCTTATAAATGAGGTAGACCAAAATTGGTCTTCCCCTCTCGGGAGTATTCGAACCTGCGCCCCCAACATTGGGAGTGTAACACGCCTTAACACTCTCAGCTATCACAATACCGTTTCCATCAGTTCTCTTTGTTAATATAAAACTTGAACTGAAGGGTATGAAAAATGAGCTTATTTGATTAAATGTATGTTACAAACGCACATCCAAGAAAATATTCACTTATGATGGTTTGACCTGAGCACATATTTCCTTTCACAGATAAAGGATGTACGATCCTACAGTAGTAAATAACTCCCGAAAAGACCCCCAAAAACAAGTTATTCATATCATCAAAAACGAACAATTGGCAGATTCGTACATTTTTCTTATGACTTTATATAGAAAGAAAGAAAAAGTTACATATCTTCATAATGAATAGCCCCAGCAGGCTTATCCTTAGATAAATATAATAATAACAAAAATAATAATATATTAGATACACGTAGAAGAAAAATCTTCATAGATTCTTTGAGCGCGCGTAAAATATTTCTACTTTTTCCCCTGCTTGTGTTTTTTTCTAAGCCATAGGCTTCTATTTTTTCCTCGGCATGGAATTAGTTTATTTTTATATCTTTCGGAGTGAATAACCACCACGAGGACATTTCATTGTAATTCAAATAGGATTTGTGATTCATAATTCCACGGACACACACACACACACAAACAAAACCCCTTAACGGATTACATAGGAATCATCCTTTCGTCAACTACTCAGGAATAAGGACCTTGTGGCACGTGGGTAAGATATATATTTTGATAGGCAAATGGATTATTTTCTTTGAAAAGTAAAAAGAGCAAGGATGAGAATCCGGTTTTTGAAGTACAGGATTTTGAAGGGAAGTGTTTATTTGTTTTTCCCTATAGGAAAGAGGGAGAAACAATAGGACATTGAGTATTGATCGTTAAAGGGTTGAGAAGGATAATAATAATGAGATACTCTCCTCTTACGAAGAAACTGTGTTTTAAATCACTTTTTTCTTGAGGAAGTATAAAAACGGATATGCAATGTATGCTACAATAACAAAGTTTTGATTTGGCATAGAAAAACGATATTTAATTTCCAACATTTCCAATGCTCCGATTGGGCATTCGTTTTGGAGGATTCCATGGTGTATTAAGGTTTATAAACTATTTGCTTCTTGAATTGGCTTATAATTGAACGATGTTTTTTATTTGTAAAGGAAAGCCTACATTTTCAAGAATCAAGTTCTTATAATCAAACCATAATAATCTATGTGTTTGATTTGCCTTACATTTCAGATACTGTTTTAGGAGAATTCGATAGTTCTAATATATACATATATATATATATATATATATATATATATATATATATATATATATATATATATATATATATATACGTTTTCTATTCAATTAGTAAGATTTATATTTATCACTAGGCTTTTGAAAATTAGTTGAATTCTTATAGTAGAATCTACTCCTTGGTTATGTTCACCATTTTCTATGAAATTTCAAAACATTCACACGTACTAGGAACAAAAATCATAAATTGGTTATTCACTCGTAAGACATATATACCCATCGAAAATTATAAGAACAAAAATAATGACTGGAAGATACCAAGTCTCTTGATAGATATCTCTCCATCTTATGGAACGAACCCTATTATTTCTCTTCTTCCCCTCCTTCCCCTTTATACCTTACAACGAACTTGACCCATAAATATCTCATTGGGGCGTTGTTTCTTTGCCAAAATGCCATAGACTCATTCTAAGGTCAAGTAGACTCCTTCTCCCCACGTGAGGGGGAAAATAACTAGTCGTAGAACAGAGCAACAGTAATTGTATCTATATTTTTTAACTTCTCTATTGAACTATTTAGGGTCCCTAAGGCTTAAAACCATGAGCTGAAGGTGGTATATATATATACAGGGGCAGAGTGGCCAGCGGGAGTACCGGGACTATTCCCGGTACTCCGCTGGCCTCAAGAAACATAAACGACCGTTGACAGCCTCCCAATGGCATATTGGGGCCTGTATAAGGCCGGCGAAAGCATAATTGTCCCGGTGGATAAAAATCTTCCCTCTCCGTTCCTGTATATATACATATACCTATATATTCAAGACTCCATTATAATCAAGTATTAAAAATCATGGCAACAAAAATAACTATTTTTGAGGAAAATATTTTTGTAGAATTATCTTTTGATCTGTAAAGATGCCTTTCAATCCCATAAAGTAAACAATCATAGAAATTTTCGTCTCTGTAAAAATGGACAACGGTATGGTGTACCGATCAGAATAGTTTTCCAATCTTGGGACTTTCTTTGCTACATTTGCATACTTATCTTTACATGATAATGAATTGATGAAAAATAACCCCATTTATTGGAACAATCTTTATGTTGTGAGCATAAAAGTCATAGTTTGAGTATTATTTGTGTGATCAATAAAACTGCATGTTTAGTTCAAGTATTGATGAATTATTAGGCTTTAGGCTTAATGTTTTAGATATAAAAAGGCAAACTGGTGCACAGTTTATGTTTTAACTAAACGTGCAGCCAATACATTCACAATAGAACATCTACATTCCTTATATGTTGAAGCCGAAGTTCAAAAAGACAAATATTCTAATCAGAAAACATTCATCAGCCAAAGCGGCAAATATTAATTCGGAAAACATCTTGGAGCAGAAGTGACAATTATTCTAATCAGAAAACAGCCAAAACCGGCTACCAGCGTATAGATAACCATTTTTCCGACGTCCAAAGCGCCTAAACTGAACTTAAAGTATTACTTTGGTCTAAATTGGTTATATATTACGAAGCAAGAAAAATCGGCGCCCAATTCAAGATCAGCTCATTAAATCTTATTTTTGATTTATAAATTGATGACGTCATCTTTTTACATAAACATACAAAAAATATAAACTTATGTGAGCAATTATAAGATAAATTAGTAAATATTTTTTTTTTTTTTGTAGGCATTGGTATTAACTTTTACGATGTATGTAAGATATATGTATATATTCAAAAAACAGCACCATGCTTTTGAGAAGTTAAAAACAAAACAAAAAAAGAGGAATAATAATAATAATAGTAAACATCAGAAACTTTCTCCACTCACACGTCATACCTGGAAGTTAAGGAATAAAAAATAATAAGAGAGGGAGTTATTACGCACTGCGGTTAAAACATGGAAAGAAATATGACGCAAGTTTCTTTTGATTTTGCATGTATAAGATGGCTCACAAAAGACCTATGCTTGTTCATGAATATACATATATTGGGGATGATGCATATCCTTACTCAAATAAGAGTGTTGATTGGTCGCAACCATGACAATGAATCTACTTGAATGAAGAAAAAAATCATGACGAAGCAATATTTTTCTTCACATTCAGCCAACTACTGGTTCATTATGAGTTATTTAATCAATGAGAGGATCGTCTTGGGTGGTGGACAATCTATATACTATTTATTCCCCCATTTTATTGTGTTTTTACTTTCCAAACATGTGGAACAATTTTTCCCTTTCGGCGGAGCTGGTGGGATCCTTTGAGGTTGATATTGTATCCCCTATAAATGCTCCGTATATATTTTTATATTTTAAAGAAATGTAAGCGTATATTCAATATTTTTGTTAAAGCATCCTTATTATTTGTACGACTTTTTAATGTGTGTGTGTGTGTGTTTGTATGTCTATGCTTCGCGTTCTTACACATATTATACACTTTTAAAGAACTTTACAGCCTCTTATTTGAAGATTCTTTCCCTTCTTCCTTTTTGTTTTTTGAAACTTTCACCCGCCAAGGAGGTTGAAGTATTATTAGTTGTTGTAAAAGAAGAAAAGGAAAAAAGGACTTCTTGAGTGCCAAATCCTCTGCAATAAAAAAGAGACTCATTCTCAAAGAAGCTCATTATCATTGTGTGTACTCTTTTTATTTAACATTATTTAACACTTTCCCATAGCGCAGGGATCTGTATCAAATATGGTGTAAGATACTTTCTTATTTATATACATATATATATATATATATATATATATATATATATATATATAACATCCAAAACTCAAAACATCTTCAGAGGCTCCAGAATTAGTGATTACTCGAATTTGATCTCCTTTGTGTGTCCTAGATGTTTGAAGAAATAAGCAATTCGCCTTTTAGGCAATACATAAATGGTAAATCTGTGCGAAGCATCACATTTTTGTGGACGTAATATATATATATATATATATATATCTTTCATGCTTTCATCAGTATAAAATCCTGATTCCATGGTGAGCATTTTGAGGTAGAGTCCATCTTCGAGGTAGCCGGAATAATAATAATAATTATCATACTTATAGCCGCATACTCTCTTTGTATATGTTAGAAGAAGACTGAGGAGGTCACGCAAAGTAGCATTTTAAAAGAAAACTAATAAATTTCGTGATAACTTGTGACCCGTGTATTCATTTCAAGCGAGAAAAGATATATACATTGAGAGACTTTCTTCGGCCATTATTGATTCAATGCCATTCCGTGCTTGTAATTTGTTTCATGTTTTTTATATCAATTAAGAAATGCATGATTTATTACAACAGAGGTAACTACTTACACAAAAGGTGTACTCAGAGTCCTCTGGGTGGTCTTATACACACACACACACAGAGAGAGAGAAGAAGGGAACTGCACATATCCCATTTTGCTCTTTACCTGAGCGCAAAAAGAGTAGAGAGGCCCTTATATTGCGAATTATAATTTTAGGCCTTGAAAAGGTGAAAATTGAGAAGGTTTCCCCAATCATGACCCACTTCTTCTTCTTTATCCTTTATATGCCTGTTTACGGAAGTAATGAATGTAATTGCTCCTAATACACATGTTCACATTCCATGTATGATTTTCTCGTTCCCTCATTGTACATTTTTTTGCCCCTTTCTTTTTTATATTTAACCTTGAAATAACTCCCAGAAAATGTATTGCTATAAGTTAGTAAGTTTTCCCCAAAAAAGTCTCCTTATTTTCACTCAAATGTCCAACCCTTTTTCCTCATTGTTTTATGTATATTTATCATGTGTACATCTTCGAATGAGGAAGGGAAGAAGCTAAGGTTGTCCTCAAGTAGTAGTAGCCTTCTTGAGTCTCTTAGTCGCTCCTCTAAGTTCTCCTCTGACGCCGTATGCTGTAGATACATTGATGACTGATTCAAGGTCAAAAGAAAGAAGGAAAACCGGCAATCAGGAGGAGAAAAAGGTGAAAATGCTTTGAAGGGACTTTTTCCAAGCAACCAACACTTATATCCCCCCCCCCTCCCCTTATTCTTGATTCTATGATAGTGGTTGTGCCTGTGGTATATTTATCACTTCTTTTATTCCAAAGAGAGGTGTAAAGTTTGAGCTTTTCGTCGACTGATACATGCGCTTTCACAAGCTATCGGAGAAAATAAGTCTCCGATAGTGATGGACGGCTGCTGTGTTTATTTAGCGATTGTAATACAGTTCTAGATATACATATATATTCATTCACAAAATGCTCCGAAAAACTACTTCTAACCGAACTTCAACCCAAAGATTGCTTATTGCTTGGAAGGTATCTAAAAATAAATGGAGGCTTGGATAAGTTTTCCAAAACAGAGCGTTAGGTTTGAGCTATATGAAGACCCATGAAGCGGCTCTGATAGTACGTTTTACGAACTATCGGTGGAACTACGCTTGTATAGTGGCCGATGTATCTTCAGTGTTTTTAGTTTGAATTTGTTGTTCAGCTCTAGATAAGTATATATTATAATATGTGGTAATCACCCCGAGACTGACATGCAGCTATCCAAAAACATGAGCTGAAGTATATATTTAGAGTTATTGATGACATCTCACGAGCAAAAAAAATGATTAATCCAATAACGTTTTACAAATTATAGTATTCGGTGAAATTATGTCCCAATGGTGGCCGATGGGAGGAGCACCTTTTCATTTATTTTGAGTCTGTTGCTTAGTTCTTATATGCGTATAATGAATAAGATCTATATTACTCCGATTTCCACACATCCTTATTTAGATATTTATTTTGATACTTATTATTGACGTCACTTTTTGATAATTAAGTTCGGTTAAAAGACTTGCTCATAAATTAAGATTGTTCATTTATTAATAGGATTTAAAAGTTCTTGCTTAGGTTGAGGATGGGTGGTCATCGGCTAATGAATTGAATAGTAAGCTTTTATTTTTCCAAATAAAACATTACATTTTATCAGCCATTAAAAATCATCGAGTCGACCTCTCGTTTGAACTGCATCCAAACATGATGTGATAACTTAAGATGCTCCTGTGATAGGAAGTTCGTAGGAACTCAAAAATAAACATATTTACTCTATTGCCAAGTCTTTTTATTTTTTTTTCTATGAATCATCGTCGGAGTGAGGATTTATTTTTCGGCAAATAACTTTCAACAATACCAAATTGGATTACTTTATTTAATTTATATTATTAATCAATATTAGAAAAGTATATTCTAAGGTTTCGTCAATTTTTCGGCATAATCCGCCGGATGGTAGCTTCGCAGTACTTGACTGATCAGTCAGTGGTGCGAAGCTACCATCCGCCGGATTATGCCTGAACGCCTCTAAGGCAGAATCCGTTCTAGACATGGCAATGATATTGTTGGATTAGTATCTTTGCATGGAGGAAACTTACATCTTTATTGATGTTTATTTAGCGCCCAAACAACCAAGATTGAAGTTTTTTTATGTAAGCCAATTACTTTATTATTATTATTATTCACACTGCTTTTCTTTTAAACAATCACATTCAGTAAAAAGTGTTGTACTCTTGGCGATAGCCATTGTGTGTTGAGCTTCTTCTTAGGTAAAATGATTTTTTCTAAATCTCTATTCATATCTGTGAAACCCAAAGTAATTTATGACTTTGGATTGCTCCGGCGCTCCTCTTTCTAATGCAGAAACCAAACTTGAAATCATCAATGGACTTTTTGGTAGTTCTGTATATCGACTTGGAATCAAATAATTCCTAGGAATTTTTTTTTTCAGCCATCCAAATATATATATATATATATATATATATACCTATATATATATATAAAATCATAAACTTTTAAAGTAAAACTTGAAAATATGGATTTCTAGAAACCTTTTCTCCATTTGGCTATCAATCTACTACATGAATTTTAATTGGAAAAGAAGTAACTTTTGCTTCTATGAACGATACCGTTTGACATAAATATCTGCCTTCTTTGAATATTACTTATGTGAATATTATTCTCCATTTATATAATTCCATATATTTGGCATAGAAACATATTCGATGTTGGTCAAAAATGTATATTTTTAGTTTGTTTTCGTTGATACCTTTGAAGCAAAAAAAAAAACTTTTTATGATTGATTTTGGAATTAAATTCATATATACTAGTTTATAAAGTAAGAATTATCAAGCTAAAATGATAATTGCGAGCTTAAACTCTTATTCTCACTGATGCACCCAAGAGAGGATAGAGTTGCAAAAGGGACATTTTTATTATTGAGTGAGATGCCACAACTTACCAATACGGTTGGTGGGAATGTGTCATTTAAAAAAAATATCATTTGACCACAGAAAGTCAACTCTCTGCTATGAATATACATATGAGGGCTGGTCAATAAGTCCGTGACTTTTTAAATGAAACAAAGTTTTTTTGACAAAAGCTAATTTTATTTTTCAACATAGTCTCCTTTGAGCTCTATACACTTCGTCCAGCGTTTCTCCAATTTTTTTATCCCTTCCAAAAAATAAGATTTCTCGAGGTCCTCAAAATATGTATTTGTTTGTGAGATGATTTCATTGTTGGAATAAAATCTCTTTCCGGCAAGCCATTTTTTAAGGTTCGTAAACAAGAAATAGTCACTCGGGGCTAAATCTGGAGAATATGGCGGATGAGGGAGCAATTCATAGCGTAATTCGTAAATTTCGCCATGGAAACAACACATGTATGGACTCTTGCATTGTCTTGATGAAAATAACTTTTTTCTTGGCCAAATGGTGTCGTTTTTTCTTTAAATCCTCATTAAATCGGTCCAATAAGCTGGTATAATATTGCCATTCATTGTTCTTCCCTGCTGAAGGTAATCTATGTGGATTACACCACGTGCATCCCAGAAAACAGTAGCCGTGACTTTGTTGGCTGATAAACCCACTTTGGCCTTCTTCGGCGCCGATTCACCCTTCAAACCCCACTGTTTTGATTGCTGCTTGGTCTCTGGTGTGTTGTAGTGTATCCATGTTTCGTCCACTGTTACAAATCGGCGAAAAAACTCGTCCTTATTGCGGTTGAACAATGCCAAACATCCCATCGAAGTTGTCACCCGATTGCGTTTATGGTCGATTGTGAGCAAACGCGGTACCCATCTTGCGGATAGCTTTTTCATAGCCAAGTGATCTTTCAAAATCGAAACCACTGACTCATGTGATATGCCTATGGCTTCCACAATCTCCCGCACTTTCAATCTCCGATCGGCAAACACCATATCATGAATTTTTTGAATTGTTTCTGGTGTAGCGACTTCAACTGGGCGTCCAGAGCGTTCGGCATCAATGGTGCTTGTACGACCACAACGAAATTCTGTAAACCACTTTTTTACCATTGATATCGATGGTGCAGAGTCTCCATAGTATTTATCGAGCTTAGCCTTTGTTTCAGCGATAGTTTTTTCCCGCAAAAATAATGCTTGATGAGCACACGAAATTCACTTTTCTCCATTTTCTACACAATTCACGAAGTTGTTTGTCTGTAAAGAATGTCAAACACAAACTAAAAGACCCAGCGTGTTCAAACTTTAACAGAAGTCAGCTGATAGATGCTTGTTGACAGGAGCAGTGTTGACAACAAATTATATGGACGGAAATACAAAAATTCACGGACTTATTGACCAACCATCGTATATAAAGGAGATAAAAATACTTGACTTGAATTTTAAATTAAAATGTATATATGGTCATTCTCGTAAACTTCATAATAAACATCTTTTTTTAGTTGACAACGCAATTTTTTAAAACTCTTTCTAAGGGATGATCTATTAATCGTGAGACATGATGAAAACATACAAAATTCGTTGTTTCTCTTAGTGGTGAGAGTTGCTTAAAGAAATTCATATTAATAGGTAATGTTGTAATAATCAATCCCAAGGATTCGTAAATTATCATTGATAGAGATCCATAAAGCGGAAAATAGTGTTTTTAGGGATATAATATTTTTCCCTTAGTTGATGTTCAGATAGAAACATATACGGTCTTATTTCATAATATATACATAATTATATACTTATATATATATATATATATATATATATATATATATATATATATATATATTATACCAACTACTTTTTCTATTCTCTAATTATGTTTTCGAGAAACTCGTTTTAAATTCGTAAATAATGATTTTCTTATTCATGAACTTTTCAACCAGAATACAACTATAGAGATGATGAAATATAATACTTTTATATGGTGCTCTTGATTAAGCATATGTAGCTAGTCTTCCAACCTCACCCCTACAAACTAATATCATGTGTTGTCTCATTGTATATATAGTTTTTTCTTTCTTTTAAGAGGCACTTTTGTTATATGGATGTTACGTTATATAAATGTATAATATATACATATACATTTATATCTTCTTTTCCTTTCTCATTATCTATTGCCTCTCTAAATGCACCCTAATATTTAAAAAATAAGCCTTCTTTTTTTTTTTTTTTTTTTAATCCCAATGGAAACATACATTTATTCAGTTAATAAATTCTTAACAATCAACAAAAAAATATCACAGAAATTATAAAACTATAAAGACTAAAAGGAAAAAGACATATAAAATTGAATCTTTTTTGTATGTGTTTGATTCATTTCCAGGTGGTGCTCTGGAATATTTCCTTACCTGTCATTTCATATAAAATATATGAGTGAAAGAGGTTTAAATGAACAAGAGTTATGTGTGTCCGTGTGTGTGAAAATCCAAATTTGCCATGGCTTGAGGCAATTTCCGAAGAGAAAGGGGACCCTCAAGGCCATCAAAACACTCTGTGATATTTAATGGTACACATATTAAATACCTGAATGGACTATGAAAATGGTATTTAATTATTCTTATTCATATTATTGTAATTATATTCATTATTATTATTATTATCAAAAGTACCTTCATTGTTAAATATCCTTGATGATGCAATTGTCAGATTACCGGCACAAAAAATATGTTTGCTTATTTTATATCATGCATATGTATAAATGTTAGTGTAGGTGTTAGATGGCGCTGTCATCTGTGTTTTCCTCAAGTCCTCTATCAATATATATTCTCCGTTCCTCTCAACAATGGAGAACTGACAGGCTCCAATAAGGAAAAAGTAAATTAATTTTACTTCTGGCAAAATAAATATCTCATAAAATATATATATAATTAAATAAAAATGACTAGGAATACGTTGAATTGTTCTTCTCTTACATGATTTAAACTATGACTAAAGAACAAGATCATATAATAAGGAATATTGCCTACATGGGCTCATTGTCCCTTGATTCAAAAGTCAACCATAATTTAAATCTATAATGAAAATCTGAGCATAAATATAATCTTAAAATGAAACTACAAAATAATATAATTGTGACAATCGGGTACCCACTATTCCGTTGATAGTAGATTTTTAATTCCAAATGGCAATAATAGTGTCTGGTTGGATTTTTTGGTTGGTGGAGTTAATCCTTTTATACTAAAAGTGTGACCTTATCAAACCGATATTAAAAATTATCGCTTAGTGTGTAACCCCATATGACATAGCTATGGCCTTAAGAAGCCGATGATCCAAATGATCATGGGTGACACATGATGCCATATCCTTACAAAAACAATCATTCTGTACATAGAGGGTTCATTCATAACCAAGTAGTATACTCTTATAGAATTGAATGCAACGGTTAAATTCTTATTTTGAGCACATACAGTCAATCCTCAACATTTGGAGAAACTATAATTGTAATAGTCGATCATATTTAGCTTATTTTGAGCACAGAAATAGGAGTCTTGCTATCAATATTCTCAATCCCTCTTAGGCTGCTTCACAAGGTGATCATTGTATATATTACTTTACCGTCTTTCAATG
Source organism: Caligus rogercresseyi (assembly GCA_013387185.1). NCBI lineage: Eukaryota > Metazoa > Arthropoda > Copepoda > Siphonostomatoida > Caligidae > Caligus > Caligus rogercresseyi. The sequence goes on from CP045891.1 coordinate 27,151,307, forward strand.
CAGAAAAGTATGATTGAGAAGAAGTAGAAAAAGCCCTAAATCGTCTACAAATATATATTTCCTTCGTTCAATCTTTTATTGTTCTTTTCTTCTTATTTTCTGTTTTAACGTGATAATGATTGAGAGGAACCTCCTCTTATAAATATGTTTTATACAATAAGTCTTCTATTATATATGTCTTCAATGACTAATTTCCCTCCTCATTCTGTATTTCCAGGGTGCACACAGAGACAAGGCAGAGCTCAATAGGGCACCAACGAAAAACTTCTTCGATGGAGTGATAGTAAGGATTCCAAGACTCCGATTCGAAATTCCCCTCCTCCTCAAAAAAGCCGCCATTTTGTTTCTTTATCCTCAGCTATGATGTCTCTCCTACTCATTATTATTAGCAGCAGCTTCCTTTTCCCCTCCTTCGTCCTTGGACTGGAATTGAGGACGGGTGATGGAGGGAAGCCCTCACTTAAAAATGAATGGAAGGAAAACAATGGTAAGGAATTATTTATTTAAAGTCAGGTAACTCAAAAAAAAAAAAGATTTCGCAATGCCTCATTTCCTCTTGATTTCTTATTCTTATCCTCCTTTCCTCTCTTAAAGTTTCCGCTAAGGAAACAGTCTTTATTGTTAACATGCCTAGTAGCTATGCCTAAAATCCAATTTTTCGCTTCACTTTTGGGGCACAGACACATGGTTATGTTTTTTTATATTGAAGATGACGAAGGAAAAAGAAAGAAGGCAAACTTGCCCTGGAGCAACGACCTTCTTGAAGCCTGTAAAGGGCATTGACCGATGGATTCATCGATATAACGCCAAAGGCTTGTGACTTCTTCTTTGTGTTATTCTTCCTTTGCCGTAAAGAGAAATGAGAGACTTATATAATTGCATATTTACTCACGATTTGTGACTAATCTTTAAGGATAAGTTACGGGGACCTATTCTTGAAGAAAATGAGAAATTAACTAGAGGCATGTATACACTCAGAGAGTGCAAACCTCCGCCGATCCCCACAAATGAATAGTGATTCATTTGAATCACTTAACGGAATTATAATCCAATCATATATGTCTACATAAGTAGGTGTGTTTGGTGAATAATGAGTGAGGAGAGAGCCATCCTAAAAAACATCCATTGACGTCATACTTGTTATTGGTCAATTCAGAAATACGTCACTGGATGTTTAAACTCCTTTCTTTTCTCCATCATGTTCTTAATATTAGCGTTATTATGTATGTTATGTTATTATGGGAAGACGGGTAGAGGAAGAAGTTTAAGCTACGTCACTGGGTTGACATAGTCCTGAGCTGATAAATGAACAATAATACGTCAATAACATTTTTTTAGCGTTTGTTCTTTCCTACTCCCTGAATAGAGACCCCATTTCATTATTATTATTAGTAGTATTTTGCTCATTTTGCATATTAAAAAAGCACTTAGAGATGCCAAAATTTAATCACTTGTTCCTTTTGGCATTTCCAACAACTCCACAAAGTTTCATTCGAATCCGTTCAGTACTTTTTGAGTTATCCTGCTGACAAACCAACAAACCACCACAACCAACGCCAGTGAAAACTAGAGGCATATATACACTCAGAGAGTGCAAACCTCCGCCGTCACGGGGTCCTTATGAGCCTTCAGAGGCGGATTTTTCACGACTGGGGCGGCGTAGAGGGACGGGGGAGGGTTCCCCTAGACGGAAATTCCGAGAGGAAGACGCTCCCGGCACCCGATTTATCAGCACAGCGACATCTATTGGCAGAGTAGGCTAACTTGAAATATTTATTAGTATTTAGCTCATTTTGCATCTTAATTCTGCACTCAGAGATGCCAAAATGTAATCACTTGTTCCTTTTGGCACTTCTAACAACTCCACAAAGTTTCCTCCGAATCCGTTCGGTACTTTTTGAGTTATCCTGCTGACAAACCAACAAACAAACAAACCAACAAACCAACGCCAGTGAAAACAATACCTCCTTCGGCGGAGGTAACAATACCTCCTTCGGCGGAGGTAATAATAAAAAGGAGTTGTGACATTATGAAATAGGGCCACTCGCTGTACATAGTTGAGGTGTGAACATCGATTCAGATATAATAATATCATTTTTTGAAGAAAAAATATGTAGTGATCTTCATAATTTGAGCCTCAAACCATACCATTTCTCCAGAATAACCGTTAAATAATATAGATTTATTAAAGCAACCAATCATAATTAGGAAATAATGGATATTTATCTTGTTTCATCATATTTGACGATGATTGGATCATCATTTTGACAAAAAGACGTATGCAAAAAATTGATGTAAACCTGAGGTAAAAATTGTGGGTTTGCGATATTACACGACGGATATCCTTTCTAGCCTTACATGGGTGCAATGGATTGAAAAGGAAAATTAGGGTTTACATATTTTTAATATGCTATAGATAGATTAGTTTATAAAAAATCCTTTTTGATCATTTATGAAACTAAAATCGTTAGAATTTCCTACGATCAGTGAATACGGATATATTATTTAATCTATTATGGACACTCTCGGTAGAGTTCGTATAGTATTATCCGACCCGAAAACACCACTAGGACTGTTTTTTGAATAATATATTTAAGGAAACAATAGAATGATTCCTGGTTTGTTTTGTATAGTTACCTCCGCCGAAGGAGGTATTGTTTTCACTGGCGTTTGTTGTTAGTTTTTGGTTTGTCAGCAGGATAACTCAAAAGTACTGAACGGATTTGGATGAAATTTTGTGGAGTTGTTGAAATGCTAAAAGCCAGAAGTAATTAAATTTTGGTATCTCTTAGTGCAGATTAAGGCGCCAAATGAGCTAAATACTACTAAATTTTTCAAGTTAGCCTACTCTGCCAATAGATGTCGCTGTGATGTGAAATTGGGTGCCGGGAGCGTCTTCCTCTCGGAATTTCCGTCTAGGGGAACCCTCCCCGTCCCTCTACGCCTCCCCAGTCGTGAAAATCCGCCTCGGAAGGCTCATAAGGACCCCGTGACGGCGGAGGTTTGCACTCTCTGAGTGTATATATGCCTCTAGTTTTATGTTGTTATCAATGTTTTTATCAATTAGATGTAAATATCACATTATCTCTATTTCATACTATATGTTAATTTTTGTATTTTACACATCATTTTATAAGCCTATATTGGATAAAAACGATCTTTCAAATTATAAGGCTCTGCATTTAGCATAACATGTAACGTTTTTGGTAAATACCAACAACTTCACTATTATGAAATAATTAGGTTAAATTACATAAAAGCAGTTATAAAATGCTTATGTTATTTGTTTTAACGCAACTGTCCATAATATTTTATTTATATGAAGTAATTTAAGTTTAGTTTATAGTATACAATCTTATGTTTCATCTCATAACGAAATAAAGAAATTATGACCGAAAAAAAAGAAGAAGTATTTTATAAAGAGTTTCATCAACTCATGATTGAAATGAATATACTTTTTGCAAATTAAAATGAGATATTGAACAATTTGAACTATATTTGATCACACACCATTTTAAAGTATATCATGCAGGAATGGTTTATTATATAATAACTTCTCACCAACAATTCTAAAATGTTGAAATTGAATTGATTTTGGATCAAATATATCATTTTTTTTGCAAAAATCATTTAAAATCTATCTGTAAGTCATTTTATAGTGTTTTAATATATTATTAAGTATTTGAAATTAAAAAATAATATTGAGGAAGGCTAACGTGACCATTATAAATATAAGCTCTGTTATTAATTAAGAAAAGTCGTATTGCTAAATTATACAAAGTTGTTAATATTTTTATAGTCGTAAAAGCTCTATATTTTGACAAAACTTGGAGTAATTAAAGCAGTTAAGAACCAGAATGATTAATTGTCGATGCAATGGGTAATAATTCCAAAGGGGTTCATACTTTACTTCTTTTGAAGTTCAATGAAATATTTCTGTTTATATCATTTTGATCGATATATATATATATATATATATATATATATATATATATATATATATATATATATATATGCTTTTTATTCAATAGTGAGTTTTATATTTATCATAATCAGACTTGTTGACGTTCGCTAAAAATTGTAGTTCGTCGTTTGTTTGTCGTTCACCAAAAGTTATCGTTCATCGTTATTTTTGAATTAAACCGTTTTTTCCTATTTAAAAAAATCTTGTCTTTTCTTTGGTGCCAAAAACGAACGACGAACGATAAGGAATTTTCATTGTCGTTCGTCGTTCATCGGTCGTGAAAGATAAAAATGAACGATAAACCAACAAGTTGAGATATATTTTACAAATATATATATATATATACACAAGTTCATAATCAATAAAATATTAATATACTTACAAATTGAAACGATAACCAATTTTCAATGTTTCATTTCATAAGTTTGTCTTCGTAGAAGTCCTATCTTTCTAAAGCCCTCTACAGCCTAAAGTGCATCGCTACAAAAATAATTTTGGAAACTCAAGTAACTCTTCATATAAGTACTGAAATAAAATATACTTTATTAGATGCATACTTTTGCTAATGGATTACTTCGAGTCCTGGGACTACGAAATTCAAGGGACGGTAAATTTTTTGTGTATTTATCATGTAATTAAAAAGATATCATATTAGTTAATTTTTATAACATTAGAGAAAAAGTGTTTTATTTATGTATGAAAATAAAATTGGTACAATAAATTGTTGATGGACATAAAAAGAAGGGCTATAATGTATGCACATATTTCCTTTTTTTGGCTCAATGGCTTGATAATGGCTTGAGTATGATCTGTTGATGATCCTTGTATATTCCTCTTCCATTATTTTGTTTATAAGACCATTCAAATCAAATATTTTTCAAGTTAGAGACTTAAATACTCCAATTTTTATGTATTTCTTTATTATTACATACATTATTTTCTAATCACAATTTCAACTCAATTTTTAAATCTTATTTCTAACTGGACATGTCTCAATTATTATTTATTATTTTTACTCAATACCTTGTCGTTTCATACTCTTTAATGAGTACAAACAAAATATTAAGACAACGATTTATTCCAAAACACCATTCAACTTATTAAGATGCTATAACTTTTTATTTAAAACTTTTTCGAAAACTCTCTTGCATATTCTAAAAGAGTTTGAAATCAGTAGTATATATTGTGACTGCACGCATGGCGCATCACAGTTAAGGCTCTTCTCTTAACATACTGAAAACGACATTTTGCCATCTTTGTATTCATTAGCTTAAGGAGTCTATCCTATAATATTTTGAAACACTTAATTTAGTACAGTAATTAATTTATAAGAGTGATGAGCTATGTCTCCCCCATATATATATATATATATATATATATATATATAAGGAACGACAAGGACACCTTTTTTTCGCCGGGACTCGGGCCGGGACTTAAATTACTCTAGCCGTGCCAGGACTTTAATTTTTTTCGCCTTCGTCATTCTCAAAGTGACGACGTTTTTAGAAAATAATATCCTAAAAAGTCCGGCGGTGATTTTAAAAACGGACCGGGACACTCAAAAACAGCCGGGATCCGGGTCGGGTACCCGTTTCCTGATATATATATATATATATATATATATATATACATAAAATATAAGCTGATTTTCATTACAAGACACTGTTAAATATATGACCTTACATATTATATAGCTTCTCTTGGAAACATGAGGTAAACCTTTCAATTTCATTTGGAAACATATTCCTAATTATTGGATATAATAATAATAATTGTATCATTGCCTTCCCCTTGCTAAGGTACATATAAATATTATTTATTATAGACATTTGGTCACCATATGATAGATATAGTTTTTTTAGTCTCTTTTGGAAAATAAGATTTTTTTTTCTTTGATGAAGCTTTGTGACAGCCATTTTAAGAGGATCCAACTTGCATCATCTTATTATTATTATAAGTAAGCCACGGCAGATGGCTCTGCGGTTTTAAAGAGAAGAAGAAGGCCTCTGATTAAGTTATTTATAATACTTTATCATATGAGTTTCTTAGATTGACTCTTTTTCTCTGATGATAAGTCCTTCAACTAAGTATTATTATTACTATTATTATCATCATCAATACTCTTCTCCCTAATAAATATTGATTGATGGAAGTATTTCGAATGTGTCATTTCGCAAATTCTTTTATTATTATTACTATATATCTGTTTTAAGGACAATCATCATAACTGACCGTCATCTTGTAAAAAGAAACAGAGAGAGAGAGAGAAAGTATTCAGAAGTTGCAAAAATGTATGTACTTAAAGAGCCCCTCCTTTCAAGGATTTTAAAGGGATAGTTTTCAAAGGGATTATTATTTAGGAATTGAGGAGTGGAGGGAGATGATGAATTTAAAGGAAATAATGGGCCGAGATAAAAAAAATCTTCTAGCAAACTCAACAATACGTATGAACATCTTGTAACAATGTTTTTTCTTCTTCCTTTTTTAAGGTCTGAGTAATGATCCATTTGTCGGCGGATGAAAATTAATAAACATTCAGTATATCTTACGAGTACGCGTAAAGCGTTAAAGTAAGTAGCGCATGCATAACATAAAATGCTTTCTTTTTCCCAAAAGGAATTGGCCAAAATTTTAGTTCTTCTTTAGTCCGTAAGGGGCGCTGCTTTGATGCTTGAGCTCTTTGAAAATAATAGTCCTTTTATTATTTATATTTGGAGACGCTTTTTATCTTGATATATTTCAAATCATCAAACTTAATCCCTTTAAACCGGTTTTAAATAGGACTTTGACGTAATTTCATGGACTAGCGACATCTAACGTTTAAGAAAAAACAAATTGTGACCATTTTTGTGTTTACTTTTTCCTTGCATGTGCTCCTTTACTTTAACGCTTTAAGTACGAGGAGTTGGTTATTCAATTAATAAGAATGGATTTTATTGTTGGAGTGTATTTAAAGGATTCACAAATAAAATGGATCGAGACCTAGAAGAAGATACTAGCATTAGTCTTTTCTCTCTGATGTTCTTCTTCAACAACCGCTAGAGTGAAGTCATACCTTATACATAATCCCAACTCTTTTTCAACGTTTCAAAAAACTCCGTTTTTCCATTATCCTATGGATTGGTCAATAGAATATGACTTTTTATATGACAGTTACTCATGATTAATACTTTATTTCATTCTAATTATTTGTGACTTGCAAAAACCCATCATAAAAAGTAAGTTGCTCACTTACAAATTGGTTCTAAGTGCATGTCGGCTCTCCTCATTGTGTATAATCTAAATTGATTAAATCATTTTCTATCGTGTTTTGTAGATGCTTACTAATGGCCTATAATATTTTGTCGTACGGTATTATAGAAAGTCTAATAATCATCGAAAGGTGCTTTTAATCACGTACTCACTTTGAACGAAGCTATTTCTTGAAACATATATCAAATAAAATAATTAGAAGATATTTTTTAGCAATAAAAAATGAACCGAAAAAGGAAAAAAAATATATATATATATATAAATTTATATGAGCAGCAATACATTTGTATATAGAAATGCAAATAAATAAATTGATAATAAACATAATGTCTATCTTCATGTGTCTTATGAGTAATATTTTATCTTTGAGTTGACGTTCTCGTCCTAGCAGCTTCAAGTGAGGGATTTTTTTTATTTCATAATACCAAACATATAGTATTTAAATAGATTTTAAAACCAAGCATAAAATAATATATATGGCAGATGATAATGAGTAATAAATTGTATGTACAGCTTATTATTTTTTTATCAAATAGTAACTTACTAATCAAATACAACTATATATATATATTAATGCTGTGATGCCGAATACTGAAAATGAATATTGTAAATAGACTATTAAACGTCATTCTATGCTTTTATTGGTCTTTTTTTATATTACCCATTCTAAAGATTAATAAAAAAGTTATTTTAGGAGGAGCTGTGATTTAAAAAAAAAAGAGTTAAAATTCACCCTTTTGAGTTATCACATCATATCAATGTTTACAAAAGTTCTTGAAATTTTAAGGATGTCAACAGATGTTCAGACATAGAGGATTGCTTAGTTTTACTTTTGAAAAAGTAAAGCGATTCAAAAATTTGTTTAGGCTTGGCTATAAAAAATATATTTGATGGCTTAACTATTTTATGATTCCCTCTTTATTTATTCACAGCGGGAAAGTCCTTTGCTCAATTTCCAGAGGCCAAAGTAGAGAACGCCTACAAGGAATGGAAGCCAGTTGACGGAGGACACCCCATGCGAGACCCACCTTACTCTATGCCCCACCCTCCCTGGAACGGGTTGTTTTTGCGTCCGCCTTCTCTGAAACAGAGCGCTCGAGTCGCTCCAACCACGAAGTGGAGGAAGACGTAGGCCAAGGTCGAAGCGCTTCTCCTAGCTTTAATCGAGCCATCGTCATCAAAGCAGAGCCAAGCAAGAGGAAGAACGATGGAAAGTACTCTGTCTATGGCTCACCCGACATTAATTACTCCCAATACTACATTCATCCACCGCCAAAACTGAGTCCTCCGATGAGGCTGGTCTCCTTCCTCAGGAACGCGTTTCTCCCTATGAGGCCTTCCAGAGGGAGTACTTCGGTTCAGCCGTTGAGTCACGAAGCGCAGATCCCTTTGCGGAGTATAGGGGCCCTCCATCTCTAGATTCTTCTTCAAGACACGGTGGAGGCTTCCAGTACATCGACCCTCCCAACCGGGACTCTTACTACTACTACTCTGAAGACTCCCCCTACTACAAGGCCAAGCTCTCCATACACCCCAAAGAACTCCTGACCACAACAACTACCCCACCTCCACAAAAGGAAGAGAGCAAGCGAAGAAGCTATGATGTCATGCCCGAAGACTCAAACAATGACGCCTCTGCCGTTGTTTATACTTTGAGCGGGAAAACGGTCAGAGGTCAAAGGTTGGCGTTATTTTTAAGAGAGATAGCCTAGATGGACCTCAAATCAATCGAGTCTTCAGCTCAAACAAGAACTCTTTACTTCGTAATCCTAAGAAATACTCTCCCTCTCATCGTCCATTCCAATCAACTTAAATCACTCTCCTCCTACACTGCGACCCAACGTCCAAGAGCCCTCTCATGGGGACTTAGTCTCTGGAAAGATATCTCATGTCTATCACGGCTACAAGTACCACAAAAAGATACCCCACCAGCCCTAAACTACCCACTGGGGAATCCTTTTGCAGCAACCTCTGTTCAAGCCCGCCCAAAGTTCTTCCGTCACAAAAATCTCCCCCCATATAAAATTGCCCCGCATAAACTCGAAGGAAGATTTGGTCCGACTATCCCAAAGTTAGAGTCTCCCAAATCCAGAGCCCGAGTCCCTCCTCGGTCAATCGACGCAGCGATGTTGAGCCACGGATCGTCTATAAAACTGTCCGAGACATTGAGTACAGCCAACCCTCATCGATATTTCGAGTAAAGGATTCGGGTGAGTTATATAACCCGAACTTGGATACACTGAATGCACCTCCGGAGGCCCGGATCGTTCTCACCACAGAAGCTCCATGGAGACCAGACTTCTCTGACGCCCTAAACAACCCAACGGAAGGATTTAATCTGATCCCAGATGAACCCTCATCCACCACCACATCCCGGCCCCTGACATTTCCCAAAAATCAAAGCCCAAAAGAACACTTCCCGAAAAGCCCTTTGTGATCGGATTTAACTACGACGACAATCCAAAGCGGAATAAAGACTTTGAGGATTTCGAGGATGACCGAGCGTAGACGAGAAGTCTCCTCAGGAACTATACAAACTATGTCTCAAGGAGGTTCCTGAGTACTTAAAGAACGTTCTCTGCCCACCACTTCTTGAGAAAGGAAAGCAGTCGAGGAGAATAAAAGTTGCCGAAAGGCGAAAAACGGACAGCTCTACACTCAGACCGAATTAAAACTTTCCGTTATTCGGAATCAGTCAAAGATCAAAGTCTATAACCCTCCTCGCCCTCTTCACCACAAAGAGCCCTAACTCAACGACCAACACACACAGTCCAGCGTAAAGCTCGAAGATAATGGACTCGCAGACATTTCTACATCCTCAGAACCATTACCCGACCATTGAAGAGGAACCCATTTCCTTAGCAAAACAAAAGACAAAAAAACATTTTTGGGCATTTAGTTACTATTTGGTTGTGTGTTTCATACACACTAAATGGGCTCGAAATTTTTAGTATAAGCAAAAAAAGGAATATATAGGCTTATAATTAGACCCAATTAAGAAGACTTGGTCTTCTGGGAAGTGCATATAATTTAATTATTAGATAAAATAATCATACTAAGCCAATGGATAGATTTTTTTTACGCAGACCGATTCTTTGTCTTATCACGAAAAAAATCCCTACAATCTTCCTTTTTAACCAACAGTTCCTCAAAACTTTTCTTTTATCTTATTCTCCATAAAAATAATCACATGAACATCCTCCACACGTTGCTAAAATGTTACTGTGTTTATTTGAATGTACATATTAATTCCATTACTTGTGGAAGTGGAATATATGCTTTCATGGAAACACTTTATTGAATGCTGTGGAGATAAATTATTCTTTATAAAAATAGTAATAGTGGACTTGAAGCCAAATACATGACTAGTTATACTTATTTCATATGTTAATTATAATAATATTCAGTGTCCTTTGATTTGACAAATTAACTTTATATAAATCCATAATTTCATATTATTCTTAAAATGTATGTTAGGTTATTTTTATATTCATTTTGAAGTAATTATAGTATTAAATGAATATCAATCAAGCAAGATGAACTCTTAGCCTGCCTTACTGTTTTTGCAAAAAATGAATATAGTTTGCAATGAGTGTAAATAAGAGAAGAAAACAATATTGGTGTCCTCTTGGATCCTTTGTCCCACTCTTGATATAATATAGCCCCAAAAATAATTTGAAGTAATGATTATGAAAACGTACATAAAAATAATATGCTAAATATTTATATAAAAGATTTATTGTGTTTGAATTTATATTTTCTATTATATGATGTTTTTTTGGGGTATGTATCAATCCACGGTTAAAATGGCTGGGTCCTTTAAGTATTCATATTGCACCAGGATCACTTACAAAACAAATACGTTATAGTATTTGATTGTCAGATGACCCCCTCCTCCTCCGAGAGAGCATTTTCCTGAAGAATAATACAATAGAAAATATGAATTCTCTTTAATGACCCATCTATCTATTTAGGGAATCTATAAAATAGATTATCTCTATTAAGACCCAATATTTAGATACTTACTCTTTACTTCTCATATAATATATTTATTGTTATATTATCAATTTATTTCGATATGCATGTGTTTTTTCTTGATTTTATATATAACAATAAGTGTCAAAAGAGCTTTTATTCTTTATATATTTATATTTTTTTTACCCGCCCATGACTCATTTAATTGCTTCCTTTCCCCCCATTATAAAGTTAGTTGATTAAGAAGTCCTCTAAGAATAAATCCTTAAGAATATGAAAAAATAAATGCGTTTTCTTATAATACGACACACAATTTCGAGTTTGCGTGACTCCTTTAGTATAAATGATGCGTTTTTTAATATTGTGTAATGGCTGGATAACGTTTTTATTGGGATATTATTTTTGCTGTACAAGTACATTTTTCTTTCGATAAGATGGATGGCACCAGTCTAAGATCAGGCTTGTGGATAGTCGTTCAAAAGTGATATTCGTTCGTCGTTCATAAAAACGTTCATGAACGATGACGATAATTGTTAAAATCTACTTTTAAATCGTTCACTTTATTACAGAGTATAAGCAAGACAAGATTATATCAGGAAAGAGATAATGCAATGTCGTTTAATCATGTTAAATCCCATTCAGTCTTGTTCTCTTCCGCGCCAGACAGATATGGTGACAAGAGCACATTTAAAAAAAATTGGGTTATAAAAGGAAAAAAAAACTTACTTTACATTATCTCATTGCTCGATTGCTCGCCCACGTTGGTTACTTCGACAAGATCAAGAGTATATAACTCATTTACACTACACGGATAGGTAAGTAAAACGAAATAATTATCTACTAATTATACTTCAAAGCTTTTGGACTAGACAAAGAAGAATTGGAAGTATCTATTACTATTTCATAAATGAACGTACGTACACTTACAGTGACCTTTTTAAATAACTGGCTTTACTCTCTTTTTGTCTTTTCTCTCTTGCTAAAACACTAAAACCACCATATTTTAATCAACAGGAACCGCCAATATTTTAATCTATCTAGAACCGCCAAGGGGAGCTATTTTTACCCATCTTCTTCCTTTACTACAACAACGTTAGAAGAACATATAGGGAGCTCGATAGCCGTGCGTGTTAAGGCGTGTTCAACTCTCAATGTTGGGGGCGCAGGTTCGAATCCCGAGAGGGGATGGTCATTTTTGGTCTACCTCATTAATAAGATCCTAGGTTCGTTAGAGTAATTATAATGCTATAATGCTTATTAATCCTATCGGATGCAATTCTATCGAACCAAGAGGCAAAAAAAACAAAAAAAAAAACATAATATTGGGCATACAGCCAATGACGTAATTATTCTTACTTATTTCATAAATATTTTTAAATACTGCTAACATACACGATATGGACTATATGTCTACTGACTTCAAAGACATGGGACTTCTAAAGAAGAGAGTGTCCATTCTATAAAATTAAAAATCTCAACATCTATGTGCATTTCATAGTGAACTCCAGGAATCGATCGGGAGCATCTCAAAGATCAGGAACAGTTTGCTATGGCCAGCCTTTTCAATGATATTTCGACCCAGTACTTGAAGCTACAGAAGTGGCTGCTTATGGAGGAATGGTATCTATATCCAGTCCTCTGGCCCAGGCATTGCATATTCTTCAGGGTGATAAATAAATGTCTCTCATCCTTCACTTGACAAGAAGAAAAAAAATACTAACCCAAATGCAAGCCATTTGCAGTTGCCTTTTTCGGGGAATTCACAGCCTCTTGACTAGTATTTTGAGTCATTAACTCAATTTAGGACGGAAATATTGAGGAATCTCCTATTGACATGTTTATAAAGAAAATGAGAGGATCAAAACAATTCTCAAAACTCAATTATAAGTTATGTTCAAAAAATAATAGACTTTATTTCATTCATTATATATATATATATATATATATATATAATATCACCTTGGCGTTGTGAGAGTTGGAATCAAGAATAAAAGAAGGTTAAAAGAGGGTGAAACCTATGTGTATGTAAGATACTTGGTTGTACTTATTATACTACATATATACATACTCAGGCCTCTGGACACGAAATAATGATGCGAAGGTCAATAATAGAAAACTATTATTATTACTATTATAACTACACAAACTTCTTCTTCTCTTTCTCTCTCTCTCTCTACCTTGCTGTGTGTGAGTTAAAAATATTATTATATACAATAAAGGAGGATGATAACAGATTGACATTAATTTAATCATCTGACGCTTGAAACGTGTGATAAATACTGATTTTTAATTTAACGGTATTATAGTTATAAGATATTTAGAAATAACTATAACTATATATATATATATATATATATATATAATATATATATATATATATATATATATATATATATATAGACGAAATGAACGGTTGGTGTCTTCGTCGATAATCTCCTGGACTTTGTTCACGAAGTCCTTGTCCCTGACCTTTTTTCCGGCCTAAGTTCCCTACTAATCACTTTACGTGGATCCTTCAGTCCTCCAGTCTTTGGACACTTCTAAGAGGCACAGAAGTAATCCTTGACAGCTCCGAGTTGGATATCATGCCCTTCGTGCTAACCAAGATTGTCACCACGGCGCATCTCCGCTCTTCTTCGCTGAAAACAATCTCCTCCAGATCGCTGTATACGTCCCTCAATCAACTGGCTGTATACCGCAAACCAGTAGCTTTCTACTGGTATAACTACCGCCTGCTATCTATATGAATACTAAGTTACAATTTTTTTATTTGCACCAATTTCAACGGGGGACCGTTATATATATATATTTATATATAGATATATATATATATATATATATATATTATATATATATATATATATATTATATATATATATATATCTATATATTACTAGTAAGATGTACAAGTCAGTCTTACTTGATGAATGCATTCTTTTATTTACATAACATAGATAAATAAATAAATATTAATGCTGATTTTTTGAACTTAAGGAATACAAGAGCAACTGGAAAGAAAAACTAAATTAAATAGGGCCTATTGAATGAAGAAAAAAGTTGAACTGCTATAAAACCTTCGATGGTTTTGAAAAATAAGTCTATGAACCCGAATAAATATGTTTATTTTAAGTGAATTTTAGTTCTTCAAATTCTGAAAAACTATTTGTCATTATATTTGCTAAAATTTTAATTGAAAGGTTTACTGGATAAACTTTTATGGTGTCCTTTTCTGTTTTTATAGTTTCTGAAATAAATGTATAAATATATTTAAGGGCTAGTCAAATAGAAAAAAGCCAGTCACCACGGACGTTCTCGTTCTAAATTCAAAGAGATAACTATATAGATTTGTAATTTTTGATATAAGAATATCCGAGCAAGACACATTTTGGCATTTGTTCACAGTATTAATAAACAACACAACATTCAGCCAATATACATGGATCAAATTTTCGGTATTATTTGAAGTAATATATAACAGAACAGGACAATGTCAAAATATCTATACCTTGAAACACAAGTGTAATCTAGACCAGGGTTGCCCAACCGTTATGAGATTGAGATTAATTTTTCAAATAGATTCGCTATCAAGAGCTCTCCTTATAAACATTTCAATGGAACCGACCAAGCCGTCATTTAGTTTGACAGTGCTGGGTACTAACTTGAGCAGACCATTTTAGATAAAGAAATAAAATCCAGGGGACCGAATTGGACAGGTCAAAACTCACAGGCTCTATCCTGAACAAGCCTCTCAATTGGTGTCTATCCCATATAACTACATAAACTTGTTTTTGTCCTCTGACAGGAAAAGAGTCATATTGGTATTTGTTTTGTTTTTGTATTCCTATCATATTTTTGTAGGAATTTTTATGATTTTGACAAATAAAATAAAGAAAAACATCATTGTCTGTTAACCGACAGTCCCTTGTAACCAATTTGAAACTAGCGTGCGAGCGACCAGTAAATCGTAATCGACTGGCTGGACACCCCTGCTCTAGAATGTAATTAGTCATCTTTTGGATCAACTGAATAATGTGGTGTTTATTTTGTTTGTTGAATAAATGCTATCACGTGCCTTCAATATTAAACCGATTGCGTATGCTTTACAATTGGCGTAAAAACGAACTTGTTTTTCATTCTTAGTATCCATCATTTGGCCAAGGCATAAAATATAAAACTCCTTGCCAACTACTTTATGTTTCCTTTCCATGTGATGCTCTGGCTTTTCTTGAATATTCCATTTCTCCCTAGGCCATGTTCCTAAGGAGGTTTTCAATATTCTCTAGTTTGCTCTCCAGTCTCTGCACTACTTGATTCAAATGCTCGATGACGGGAAATATCCGGCTCTCCGTTATTTCGGAGTAGTAAGGATCGTTACAGAGTGGCCCACTGCACTCCGTACGTCGGAACTCGTTCTCCAGGATGTTGTACTTATGGGAGCACTTGGAGCCGTTGAAGGATGGGGTTTTGAAGGGATTTTGAGATCCTTTTGATAGCAGCCGAGCTTGTAGATGTTTCGCGTACCCCTTGAAGCGGAGTACTCGAAATGCAGGATCGAGTCCCGTAGCAGTCGATTTCCTGAATTTCACTCAATGGTGGGCCTAACAATGGTTTAAGTATATGCACAAAACAAAGGAAATTGCCAAGGTGTTGATTAGATAAATTACATAAATCCATTGAAAATATATTTAGCTGGATAATATAGTTCTGCTTTATAACCATTATATTATAGTTGGTTAAAACCTACAGTACAAATATTTTATTATGAGGGTAGTTCAGAGGAAAATGATACTTTTCAATGCATCAAAGTGTGACTCATACATCTAGTGCCTCAGAGTATGGAGAAACACGCGAATTATAACGAGAGCTTGACAAAACTTCAGACGAAGTAGATTTCATATCATACATAAAGAATACATCAACAAAAGAATGCTGAGAATTGAATGATGGACTTACTTGACTATTAACATAATTAAACAATAGTTATACAAATGTATGATTAATCAATAAGTTAATGCTCTAAAATAACATATTTTTAGGAACCTAAATTGCCATTTCTCTACGTCACCTTTTTATGATTTGAAATAACGTCTAATTAGATAACAAGTCCAATCATCTGCTAATTTGTTTTATTATATCTTTTTTTTTGCTCGTCCATCCTAAGTTCTGGGTACCTGTTGTTGTTTTTGTATGTAATCTCCTATATAATTACTGATAACATAAATTGATATAACAATTTTGAGAATAATGAATACAAAATTTCTTACAAATAAATCATAATTATTAAAAATTGTTATAACTAATATAAAGTAGAAACTGAAATATCGTAGGTAATTAAATCCTTTAATCATATAACATCGGATTGTCATAGGTGTTGACAGATTAATTTAAATCACACATCACTACCATTTTAGGATCAATTCCATAGACACTCAAAATGTGAAGACGATTATTTATACCGCTACTATTTTATCAAGCTTTTGGAAATTATTTTGAACATTAAGATTGTGATTCTGTAAAAAATTGCTATTTTTTTAGTTGCTATTAATTACTTTATGTTTTTGTGAGACTTCATAAATATAAGCATTGCTGCAAAGCAAATCTGTTCAACTACGTCATTGATATTATGGTATTATAGATACTTCTTAAAGGACATCTTCCCTCCACACTTCATGAACATTTTATGAATGAAATATGGGAATATGAGGCTATTAAACTAAACTTTATCGATCTCATTGGAAGTCTCTACGATTATAGCAGACATACATGCAGATACAAGACCTAACAAAGCATTCAATAACATCACTATCCTATTTCATACAATAATCCTTGTAATATTTATTTATAGTTGTTTGTTTTTTGTCTTCGTGTACTTTTTATGAACTATAAATGCTACTTTTTCAAAACAATCATTTAGGGATGCAAAATATCCTTTGTTTTGTACGTTTGGGATTAAAGATGTTGATTTGGATGTGAGAGAGATCCTTTTTGAAGGTGTAGCACTTGGCCTCAGATGATGGAATGCAGGTGAACTTTTTGAAATGATACTCATCGTCCCTAATGAAATTAAGGAGGAGTGCACAGTTCATTCCTCTGAAAATAGACAATTCAATACATTATTAAGAGACAGCACCATTCAACCGAAGAGTTCAAATCCATTAAACGTAATTAAATAATTATCTTTACTTGGTTTCATTCCCACCGTCATGCTTGAATCGTATGAGAACCTCTTTCTCTGTGGTTAAAAATCTCCATCCAGCGTATTTGACCCTGATTCTCTATAAAAAAGGATACAAAAATGTGTCTTTTATTATTTTTGTTTTAATCAGGGACAATAGGACTTGCCCATTAGCAAAATTTATTTATATCTTACAAAGATTCAAATGGGCGCAAAAAGTGGTGTAAAGAGTTTTGAAAGACTTCTTGTGCAATATAATTCTTCAAGCTAACATATTATTATTTAAGCGATCGACACTATCTTGAAGATCCTCTTGAGGATCGAAACAGAAAACATATAGTGAATTTCGGCGACGTAGCGCCGTACCCTTAGAAGTTTTAGTAACGGTGGACAAATAGTTTTCGAAGTTTATTAAAAAATTCAACTCTGTAAAATTTCGTAACCTAAGCCGGTGAAATGGTTGCCGGAGAGTGACTACAAGATGTGGTGATCGCAGGGAGGACATTCAAAATCAGGTGCTCTTGTTACCTTTTGCTAAGTAAAATAAACCTTTAATTATACTGGAACACAATTTGTGATATGCCAAAATGAAGTAAAAGACAATGGAATAAATTATATTGAGCCGTCTATCAGAAGAACATGAACCAATGAATATATTTGGCAACGGAATAAATATTTTTTTCGATGGCTCTGTATAGCTTTTGAAGTTCCTTTAAACGTGTAATTCGTGTGAAGATTTATCTGCTTTGTTTCGTATTTTCTACATGATTTTTTATTCTAAAGTTATTTAATTGTTCCTATGATTTTTGATTTCTAAATTCTAAACCAAAATACTTATTTTTGTGCAAATATTTATATTTAACTACTCTTTACATATAAAAATCATATATATATATATATGCTAAATTTATTCTATTGAACCTAGAGTCTTCATAATTATAATATAGAATTGTGATTTGTAAATTATTTACTCTAATTAACACAAGCTGTATGGAGTAACTGTTAAATTTGATAAACCAACCATCTTTTGCTTATTTTGTTTGATTGAATCTGCGAGAATATTGATAACAGCATATTCTGTTATAATCTTTTTAATGAGATTTCGGGATCCTGTCGGGAGTCAAACATGTGCTCTAAACATTAAGAGCTAACGCGGTCTATTATCCGATAATTTAATTATTTTAATAGATGCAAACAATGATGCGACCTACCTGATCGGAGTAGTTTGCCTGTCCAGCTTCAAACTTCTCTCTCACAAATCGCTTGACCATGGGAAGATACAAGAGCGTCTCATTCGTAATATCCTGATATGACTCTGTAGACTCTAGTAGCTCAAGATTCCCATCTCCCTCCGATCCAGGAGCAAAGGGGAAATCCAGGACTCCAAGCGGTCTTGTGATGCTCCCTAATAGACGGATAAGAGGCCGAACCCCCCTGAAGGGAGAAACACCCCCGAACCAAGAAACAACTCAGCAGTAGACGCAGGGCTGTCATATCACCCCAGAAACAAACGCTTAAATGCATGACCCCACAGAAAAACACTATATAATTGGACTGAAGGCTCAAGATAAAAGAGCACAACGCTCAAAAAATATCTGGAAATGACGTCAGTCTCTAATTGAAAATTAAGTGACTTATATGAATGTATGTTTGGCTCTATGTGTAATTAGTATTTCATAAGAAAAATGATATTAGGCAGGGGGAGGTCGATAAAAAAGAGAAGTATAATCCTTGAAATTAAATATATACATTCTTACTCTAGTATATCCATGCACAGAAAATGATGTACGCCCTCAAATAATTCATTTCTATTTGTACTTCTTACATATACATATATGCACAAAAATGCACATCAGTGTAGAAAATCTGACTTGCATCATCCCATGAAATTTCCAAGAAATAGGAAAAGACGCATTTAAATCATATTTGAACGTCCAAATTTGTAGATTTATGCTACTTTTGACCTTTTGAATAGACATTGGAGCCGTTTTTTTAAATAAATGGAATTCATTGGGTCACAGTGCTAGATAAAGAAAATACACATTGTCAATATGGGTAAATCAGCTCACGTTCTGACTGCGTTGATTCCCTTCTAGAGAAAATATGAGCTATTTTTAGAAACAATAAAATGAATGAAGTTTTTTTACTTTTTCGGTAGTCATATTCAAATTGTATTTGAATACCTATATAATGAGTAGTGCAACCATACATTCTAGATTTGTCATTAACTAACAAAAATTCATTAATAATGACGGTACAATAATAACACTAGTAACAGGATTTTGCCCCTGGGCTGAAATTTCTAATTGAGTCCATTTTTTACGTAGATTCCAAAAATGCCACTCAAAATAGTCTGAAAAAAGGTTTGGACTTTATGGCCTTTTTTTGAAAATCAGGATTTTTCATCATTTCTAATAGTTCAGGCCCATTTATCTTCGTGCAAAGTAATATAACACCAAATGTCAGTAGTATTTATTTTTCTACTATATCTCTGCATTTCAAATCAGTTTTTATAATTTATATATCTTTCGTACAATTCGAATAATCGGCTTTATTTTCAAAAAGTTGACCATATTTTAGTGTTCTATTCAAGCGGCTAATATTTTTTTGTTTCGCGTCTATTGACTATAATCAATATGTAATATATTTTTTGGTATATTCCATACATTTCAGAACAGTTTTTATAATTTCGATATCTGGCATGAAAGTAAGAAAGATCAATTTAGTAGGACGAACTACACTACGTACCAAAATTAAGGTCTTTGTTTGCTTCGTCCTACTAAATGATCTTTTCTTTACTTTCATGCCAGATATCGAAATTATAAAACTGTTCTGAAATGTATGGACATATACCAAAAATATATTACATATTGATTATAGTCAATAGACGCAAACAAAAATATAGCCGCTTAAATAGAACACTAAATATGGTCACTTTTGAAATATAAAGCCAATTATTTCGAATTGTACGAAAGATTATAAATTATAAAAACTGATTTGAAATGCAGAGATATAGTAGAAAAATAAATATCACTGACATTTGTGTTATTCTTACTTTGCACGAAGATACCTGGGCCTGAACCATTAGAAATGATGAAATCTTTGATTTCAAAAAAGGCCATAAAGTCCAAACCTTTTTTCGGACTATATTTGAGTGGCATTTTGGAATCTACGTAAAAATGGACTCAATTTAGAATTTCAGCCCAGGGCAAACAAAGACCTTAATTTTGTTACATAGTGTAATCAATGTTGGATGACCCTAGATACTTTATTATTATATTGAATATCAACAAACTTATAAAAGACAACATTTGTCATTAAAACCTATAGATTTCAAACTACCACCGGAATTAAAGTTATAGTAGGTCAAAGTCGGTGGGAATTATTCTCTTAAGGTCAATGTCAATGTTTTTTTGTGTCTTTGCCGACGATTTATGGAACTTGACCCTGAGTTGAGATCCGCCGCCTCACTTGTTCAGCAATTGGAAATCACCTCTTTAACGAACCCAAGAAAATTTCTCTATTCATTTTAAACCCCAATCATAAAAAAAAAATATATATATATATATATATGTAGGTATAATATACCTATATATATATACATATTATTTTTTTTCCATTTAATATAACCTGGTATATATTAAATGGAATAAAATTTTAGTGGTATTATTTTATTCCTGAAATGTAATCCACTTTACAGCAAATATCATATGTTATAATTTATGGTAATTTTTCATCGTATTTTTTATATCTTAAACGATTATACCCGATATTTAGTATACAACTTACCTACGAACCCGATTCCGATTTTTTCTCGTGATTATATAAGCCTTGCTGAACAAACAGTCTTTCACAGACATTTTGATCTTTATTTGTGTGAAATGGTGTTTTATTTCATCAAATTAAAGGAACGTCTTTGTCCACAAGAAGAGGAATCTTATCTTAAACACTGAAGAAGTTAACTGAAGAACATAAGCTGAGAGCTATCTTTATTGGAGCGGCTGCCAGATATTTGGCTTTCTCTGTCAACAGCCAGAATGGACCCCAGCAGCTGCAGTAATTAAATATGTTCACGCCTCTCGCCTATCTACGCCAAATATCCAGTTTATTGTAAAAAAATATAGAAATTCAAGACTTCAAAGACAATTTTGATATTATCTGATATATGTTTTTTGTTTATTTCTGTAGGATTGATTGTAGTTGTTTTTATGATTATCTTTTTTTTAGATGAATAATATGACTTTAAGTGTGTGGTCTAAGTAAAAGGAATTAATTTTAAACTATAATGTTTTTTTTATGTTTTTATGAAACACAATTTTTCCTTTTATATTTTTCCTTTATATATTACATATAGTGTACTTTTTTGTTCTATTGTATATATAATTTGTTTTAATAAAGACCTTGTTGATGAAAAAAAAAACACTGGCTTAACGGATGAGTAGAAAAACGATAGTCCACGTATACAGAGACTGCAAACAGCTCTTCAGGCTTTGGGAAATAACGGACAAGGCTTTCAGGAACGTGTGGAAAGAAAATCAACGAGGGAAGAAAAGCTGTGTTTTTTTTTTTCTTTCAATCAAAGAATTATGATCGCCTCCAAAGTGATAGCCAAACTTCAAACACTTAATTTCATATTCATATTTTAAAAATACCTATACTAAGTTAATACGTTGCTTTTAATTAATTTAATTTCTTATAATATTTGCATACATTTTGTTGTATTCGTGTTTTTGATTATAATAAAAGTGGTTTTCTTGTTTTTTATACAACCCATTGCATCCTGCAATTTTAAAGATATTTCTTGTGTCCTGTATTTTTCCTGTCTGTTATTGTTGATATACATTGAAATGTAAAAAATAATAAGTAGGGACTGAAGTATTTGAAGTGTTATATAAATAAATGCTCATAGATACTTCTAACTATTTGTTAATAAGAAGTTTCATCTGGAGAAGTACGAATAGAACAGTCCTCAGTAGTTTCATGATATATGAATACTTCCAGACTTTAATAAAGCTGAAGCGATTTCCTTCCTCCTTCTAAACGGTAAATTAAAATGATATCAATCTTAATGAGGTAATTTAACGCATTAATAGTTATTTATGACTATTGATATACAATTTGTTTACTATTTATGGAAGCACGAAAAAGGGATGTTCATAAAAAACCACCTTTTGTTATGCCAAGGTTCATCTTGTATAATTCGTTTTTGAAAATATCTTGTAAGACAATTTAA
>CP045891.1:27174005-27189453 GCA_013387185.1 Caligus rogercresseyi
GACTGATAGGACCGGACCGAATAATTGGGACGACACAACACTAGATACAACGTGTTGAAATGACGTCATATATTATATGAAAAAAGCAAATATATATTTATATGTATATAAATTAACAGCATCATAAATAAAAAAAATAATTATCGTTTGTGCATGATACACGGGGAAAATATATAATTTCAACTCATATGTAAAAATTAAAACTTATAAAATGATAAAGAATAAAGATATTTGAATTAGGTTTGACAAATATTCTAAAATCATTAAAAATATGACAACACATCAACAAAGTGAAATTATCAATGTTGCCAAGAGATTATTTTTCTTAAATGTTTGATAGATTCAATATTAAACTCTTAATCAAATATATTTATTTATCATTGTTATTTATACGGATCTGAATATTCAAACCATATGAGGAACTATATTAACTTTGATAAATGAATTCATATTATCACATACTTATAATTACTAAAGCGAAATATGAAATGTGTTTCCATGTTCCTTTTCTTGTAATCAAACAATATAAAGCTCATTTGTAGGAACGAAAGGATAGAATAATACATATGTAAATATTTACTTTTCTTTTGTGTACTAATATTACATCAGGGAATACAACACACAACAGTCCAACTGACTCTAAAAAATGCTTATATACACAAACAACAAAATGTTTACTTTTTTCTTTATATTCAAATATACTACATCTTTATCTGAAGAAGAGAAATAGGAGTAAAGTAAGCTATGCCTTCTAGGAATTCAAGATAATGTCCATAGAGATTTTCCTTCGTAAGATTATTAGCTTGGCTAATCCAAATATGAAAAAGGTATTATATATATATATAATATATATATTTTATTGTTCTTATTTATCAAATGTTTGAAATGTTAGCAACATTGTGGATTTTCTGTTTCTTGGTGATAAAGAAGACGACATACAAAGTTTGAACAAAATCGGTCAACATTACGAGGTCGCGCAACGAGGTCAAAGTTTTAAAAATTTAGTAAAAATATAGTTTTCCGCAAATTTCTTCAAAATGGTGGACGTTACAGACTTCAATAATAATTATTAATTTAAAGGAAATCTAATTTACTACCAGACGTATGTTTGATGTTTTTTAATAAAACAAAGTTTTCAGTAAAAACAAAGCAAGAAAGGGAGTGTGTATTGTTAGCTTATTTCATAGCTTTTTTGTATCAATTAACTTCACTCGCCTGTAGAAGATGACTTGTTCGCTTCAGAGTAAAATAGTACTTTTAAGTTTAGTAAAACTTTAGATGATAAATCCAAAAATGACCTTGGTTGCATTCTATCAATTCAGAATTCAGTACAATCTGAGTTTACATCATATGATTCAGAGCCTGTATTGACCTATAAGAAATCGATTATGAAAAAAATAAATAATAATGTGTTTCTTAGATTTGCGTCAAGGTATCCTCTCAAAATTTTACTTTGTCTCTGACGCATTTATAATCCATTATATGCGTCATTTTGTACGCGAGATAGGCTTTTTTAATGTACATATAACTCTCTACTTATTAAATTGACATGATTTAGTATACCAAAATATTAAAGCTGGTTAACCAAGCTTTCATTTGATATGTTTGTGTTCTAAAAATCGCTATACTTTAAGAGATATAAGCAAATACGTACTCCCCCCAAAAATTGATCTTTTGATATGAGAATATACGATTACCATCTGGTAATTATGTTAGTGTTACCTGGATAGAAAAGAAAGAGAAGGGAGGGAGTATTTTGCCTCACTTCTCTCCCTTCTTTTTTTCTTCTCTCCAGGTTACACTAACTGCCGTTACCAAATGGTAATCGTATATTCTCATATCAAAAGATCAATTTTTGGGGGAGAGTATGTATTTGCTTATATATATATATATGTGTGTGTGTGTGTGTGATATATGTATATCGATTTTTTTGTGATGAAAAAGGAAGAAATACAAAACTTGAACTAAATCGGGCAATGCGTTCCGCTTGCTCAAGGAGTTCAAGTTTAAACTAAAGAATAAAAACATAGCTTTTTCAAATTACTTGAACGGTTAACAAGAGAGGCTTTATTTTTTGTGCAAATTTAAAGAAATATAATTTACTTCAAGACCATTTAAAGTATTTTGTACTACAACAAGTACAAAAACTAGTTCAAAAAACGAAGTGAAAAAGTAAGGTATTTTTTTTCATAATCCCTAAACTTTTTGTATCAATTAAATTCACTCGCCAGAAGAAGATGATTTGCAAGCTTGATAAATAAAGTGATATTATGTTTTTTGAAGCTTTGATGAGGAATTTAAAAGTTACCTTAATGCATTTCATCCATTCGGAATTCAGTACAATCTGAGTTTTACTTCATAATATTCAGAGGCTGTTATTGATCAGTAAGAAAACCGATTATGAAAAAACTGAAAACATATTTTGTTATAGTTTTAAGGAATCCTCAGAAATATATTTACCTATATTATATATACATATTTATGCAGTCTTTTTAGATGTAAATAATAAAATTGTTACTAGTTCATTCGAAAAATAAGATTATTCCTTCATTAATGAACAGAGTCTTAATATTTAATCCATACTATCTCAATGGGGCGTGTTTAAGTTCCTTTCTGTATTTTCAAGTCACAATGAAATAAAGGTAAGGGTTTTGCCTTAAAAATTGTATTTATGACATGACTACCTTTTTCATGCCTACTCTCAGAATCTCCGTTCTTAAATACCTTTCTTTCCTTTTATGCTTGTGCTTACGCTAGTCACTATTTTTGAATGAATCATCAGGAAGTAAATAATTAAAAAGGCTAAATTGTAAGTCAGACGTGTATATATATACAACTTTACGATAGAGACCTATTTTATATATGATTTTATTATATATGGAGAATTGAAATTCTTTATTCAGTCATCAAATATCTAACTAAGTTATAATAGTCTTTACTCTGAATTTGTCTGTATAAAGAAGTTTTATGGTATGGATTTTAGTTGACCATGGATCTCATATAGAAATAAGAAGCAATGTGGATATCTAATTATCTCTTTTTCGAGACAAGGATTTAAACATAGTGTATAAATAGAGAAAACAACAACAAATACAAAACGACAAGAAAAGATGAAGCCGGATGGAGATGAGATTGGGCGAAGGGCTCTGAGCCACGGGCATTTTTAAAGGGTTGGGAAAAAATAATCACCATTCTTGGTAAATGAGGGGTTCCAGTATAAATATTGATATCAATGAGTTCAGGAACCATCGACTGATGTTATTGTTTATTCTTCACAAAACCTACCTTACCGTAGCTTATATGAAATACACCCTCACGGGTCTATTTTATACGAATATTCTCATTTATCCATGAACGACAAAGAGTGCTCAAAAAGGGCGCATTCTACTTGTTTTATAAAAAAAAACTAAGCCATTGGGCTCATTAATGGTCAATAACGTTATTTTGAATGATAAGCTGGACCCAAAAGCTGTATTTTCCTTTAAAATGTATGTTATACATAAGTGTCTTTATCAAAAATTCCTTTAATAAAAAATGCGTTATCAGACATTCCTTGGGGCATAACATTTCTTATAAAATTTCATTATGCTATTAAAATCCCTTCAATCTTTCTGCCTACAAGAATTTCATTTTCACTACTGATTTTGAATGGGGTTAAATTCATTATTTGAAAAGTTCGGGCTATATATACAAGGTCTTATAGATTTTCATGGAGAGACATTGCCCTAACAAAAGACATACTATTTTACGAAAGCTCTTATTATTTATGATGTAATAAATATGATGTGACTCATTACACCTCACAAATACTAAGCCAACCACAAAACAATCGGAGTATGTTTTTATTATATTATTCCTTTTTACACCTTTCACCGAGACGTGTAGTGAAATATTAAAAGTATGGAGTGTCATAGGAACATTGACATTTTCTCATGGGCGAAGTATATATAATTATAGTTAATTGCCTAATCTTGTATTTGAAGGACATGCATTTAATGCATTGATTAATCACCCCAAGTATAATAAGTAGAAGAGATGCATTCCAATAAATGCATATTTAACCCCTTGATGCTTTATAATCCCATGACACTCAAGGTGCATCGTTAACATAATCATATAACTGTATTTCTTATTAATTTAATTAAACTGAAGTGTTTTTGATGCCGGGTTTTTACCTTAAGTTTAAAAAATATATGCATTCACAGACTAGACCTCATTTTTTAAAACATCAACCAGTCATGATCGAATAAGACATCCTTTACTTTTTTCTGAATGGTATTTCTCAATCAAATTATAATATTGGAGAGTGGTTCAGTTTGGACGGAAGCATTAAAGGGACTATATTTGAAAAAGGTAGGACGTCCCTTGGAGGGAGAAGAGGGTAATGGACCACACTCTGAGCTAGATTTAGCCGCAAAACATTAGTCCTTTTGGTATCAGAATAGTGCGATCAATAAAGAGGTGGCAGTTTTATTATTACAAAAAATGAGCTGGCAGGAACCAGTTGTTGGAAATGGGAGGTTATCTTTTTTTTAATACTTCTATGGGGGAAAAAATAGTTTGCCTTGGGGATGTTTTTAATGAAATAAATGATTTTACAGTAAATGAAAGAATGGAGAGGTTGATTGTTTTTCAAATGGGTTAATTTAAGAAAAGGGAGTTCGGTCCAAAAAATAGTTTTTACAATTGTATAAAACTAATTAGTATAAGGAACTCCGACATTTTTAGTGGATTAATATTCAAAAGTCATTTTTAAGTCAAATTGAGAGGAGGAAAGAAGATTACGGGCTGAGAACACCAGTAAATATATTAATTCATGGTTTAAAATCAAAAATGTTAAATCACTCTCTCTATTGGTTTAAATACAGAGTACTTACCAACACATTGACATTGGTAGTATATAGGACTACAGCGGCTGAAATATTATGCTTTTTTTGCAGGGATTCGCTGGAGACATCAAAACATTTTTTATTAGAGTGCTTATATGTGGTAGAAATTTTAGAATATCTAAAATTGTTATTTGATGATTTTGTTAATATACATTACGAAGTAAGGATTTTATTTACTTTTATACTGGACCGTACCAAGAAGAGATTAATTTATCATCACTAAAACCCAATATTTTATGTATAAAATGAGATCTACTCGAGTTCCTTTACCTAAAAATTTTATTTCTCGGTTGATATATTGTTAATAACACGACGTTTTAATGTATTTTTATGAATATATATGATATAATATCATGTAAATAAAGTTTTACCTTGGTAAATATATATATATATATAATATTTATAAAGTTTTCAATATTTAACTTTTGTCTATAAAATAAATAACTTTAATCCAAAATTCTTCTGATTGAAATAATATCGGTCCTTTCTTTACAATATTGTTCAGTCACTGTCGAAACATTTTGAGAGCCTTTGTATTGTTTGGCTTTCCCGATAAAGTAAAAAAACGATCAGATTCTTTTAGAGCGATTATAAATGCAATCATATATGCAAAGCACTTATTGCAAATTTTTACTAATGCTTATATTTGTCTTATTGCTGTGCTTTCAGTTTTATTTGATGTTCGAAATGTAAAATTGTTTTAATCGTTTATGAAGTTTTAATTTTAGACTCTAATGTCTATTTTTGTATGTAAATACACAATTACTTCATGTGAATAAAGATAGATGAAAGAATAAACATGATATCACTTTTCGACTGAGTGTGCCCGCATTTTCCGTTAAATAAAGACTTCTCAAATATATACAAGGTCGGCTGATAAGTCCTGAGACTAATACTCAGTCTAGAGTGTTAGACTGAGGCGCCAGTCGATAAAACGAAAGACTGCTAAAAAAAGTGGAACCGAAAATTGAAAGATCGCTATGATCGCTGTATCGCCCTCGAAGGCAACTATGTTGAATAATAAAATCGAATTTTGTCAAGAAAATGTTTTCTTCTTAGTTAGTCTCAAGACTTATCAGCCGACCTGTTATAACTAATATCTCCCTTCCTCAAATAAATCAAAATCCAACCTTGGTTTAAAAAAATGACATGAGTACACCTATTTTGTTTCTCATTGTGGATTAAAGGCTTAAACTTCTTTGTGATTATCTCTTCACCACAGCAAAGAAACTCTGTCTATCTCTAAAATTTAATATCTATGATCATTGCATTTTTTTGCTAGGATATGAATAATTGGGATTGTGTACAAAAATATTCGTAAGTGATAACACAGGGCAACAAATAAAAAAAATTAAAAGTTTCTTGGGATATATCAACTGATTTGAACACCTAATGGGTCCCTGATAACTAAATTAAAAACCATTTTGCTCAATCAGGTCAAATTTTTAGAAATTTTGAGTTTTTGTTTTCAATTTTAGACTTTTAGACAAAATCACAACTTTTTTGTTTATTGAGCTACAAAAATGGTATGGGTGTTTTGGAAATGGCATGGTCATATTAGTGGGGCGGATATTAGCTTAAGTTGAAAAATTATCAGAGAGGCCCAAAAAAATTATATTTATTTTTTGTAAAATGATCAAATTTTGCATATTTTTCAGTATACATATTATGTATATTACAACTACTTAAATAAAACAAAAATGTTTTTATAACTTTTATTTCTTATATACAAAAAAAAATTCAAATTGAAAATGCATGGAATGCTAATTTCTAGCCGTATAAACTTTTCTCTAAAGATCTTCTCTTGTGCTAAAATTAGGATAGTCAAGAGCTATGCTCCAGCAATAGTCAGCCATCATATGGCTATCCCATATTCCTTGGTACCTTTTCTACATGCCCCTCATGTCCTGGTGAAACCTCTCACCCTGCTCACACTAAGACTTCCAAGATTTTCAGGAAATTTCTCTAGGTTACAGAAAAGGAAATTAAGTTTGGTTCTCATATATGCATTTAGCTTCTTTTAGCTCACAAGCATACTGTTTACAAGCTTCACATAATTGCTTGACTTGTTGTTTCCAAGAAAATTATCCACAACCAAGACAAAGGAACTCCAAGCATTATACACAATCTGGTTCATAATAAAAACAAACAGATGATCTGAGGATCATCACAAATTCCAGCCTTCTTTTTACTCAGTCCAGGGAAAGCATCACAAATGTATTTAAAACAGTCTCCATCTTTGTCTAAGGCTTTGACAAATTGTTTCATTAATCCTTAATGTGAAGAGGAGGGAAAAGGATCTTTGATCTGTCCACCAGAGGCTCAGCAATAACATTTTTCTCTCCAACAGTCAATTAGTCCTCTCTGGCCACTCCTTCCTCACCCAGTGTTCTTCCCTTTCCCTACTATCCCAGTGACAGAGAAAGTAAAGGAATTCGGTTTCTTTTAGTTTGGTGGCATGGGCAACTGGAATGGATCCATATTTATTTCCATTATGGGACAGAACAACTTTGAGACTGTATTTAGAACTGTCAATGAAAAGACTCCACTCTTGAGGATTGTAGTTACTTATACCTAACTTATCCAGGAGATCAGGAATGTCATTACAGTAAAAAAAGTCCATCTTTCTCAGAGAAGAAAGGAACAAACTCTGAATCTTTTGTTGTGTAGAAGGATATTGTTGTACCACTTTGAAGCAGATTATTCTAACTTAATTTAGAGGCCAAAAGTTCTGCATATTTTTTGCATAAGTTGAAGTCTCTCGCAAGGTCATTTAATTCACACTGGTTGAATGCTTTGGCTGTGATGTTGTACCTTCAAAGTGTATATCATCATGATTGTGTGAACTATCACATTGCAACTGCTCAGTCGCACTCTCATCATCTGTAACATCTGAAAGTGACTCGAACACTGGAATTGGAACATCTTCACTGTGGGGCACTGGTCTGTTCAGAATCCAAGTTTGGATACTTTAAACTCTTTCTGTTTTTCTATTTATACCTATAAGGTGTAAAGCGCAAAAATGGCAATCATCTGAGTGTTTTTTCTTGGTTCTCTCCACACCATAGGTACAAAAAAATTAAGTTATTCTTCTTGCCTTTAGACCATTCTCTAAGTTGTGTAATGCAACTAACACACACAATGGGAGGGGCCCACTCTTTTATCATTCTTTAGGAGACACAGTTTTAAATATTAGAATCAATTTGAAAAAACTGTTTTAAGAATTTATGTTGATTTATCTTTAATGTATCCTCTCAAAACCTATCTCCGCCCCCACTAACATGAGTATGCCATTTCCAAAACATTCATACTAATTTTGTAGCTCTATAAACAAAAGTTACAAAAATCACCCGAAATCGGTCAAAATGTTTTTCGGCTTTTTTGGGCCTCTCTGATAATTTTTTCAACTTAAACTAGTCTCCGCCCCACTAATATGACCATGCCATTTCCAAAAACACTCATACCATTTTTGTAGCTCAATAAACAAAAAAGTTGTGATTTTGTCTAAAAGTCTAAAACGAAAACAAAAAACTCAAATTTCTAAAAATTATGACCTGATTGAGCAAAATGGTTTTTAATTTAGTTATCAGGGACCCATTAGGTATTCAAATCAGTTGATATATCCCAATAAACTTTTTCACTGTTCCCCAGTATAATTATCGTAGGTTTGCAGCATACAATGTCAAATGCTTCCTCTTAAGTCTTTGTTTAAAATTATATTGATATGTAATATATATTATTGTTAGAAATTATACTTCAATTACTGATATTTTTAATACATTTCAATTTTTAAAATTATCTTCTTTATTTCTTTGCTCATTACTCTATTTGGATTGTTAAAGTAACCATGTAATTATTTTTTTAAATGAGTACCGTTGTTTATATATATAATATATACTATTGCCAAAAAATAATTTGACATAATTGTCAAAATTAAATTTAAAATACATAAAATATTATGCACATAAGTTACAAAACAAACTCAGGAAGAAAACTTATGACTGTTTTTAGTTTCAAATAAACTAACTTTCAATATAACATAAACTCATATGGACACTAATAGGAGCATATATTAAAAATATATAAGCTTATATGGATCCGGTGAACAGGTCACTTGAAGCAAGGATTAGTTGTATGTTATGATATAATAATAATTATAAAAAATAAAAAAACAGTTTTCCCTGAACAACAGTAAAACTTTCCTTTAAAAAAAAGTTAAAATGGTTCTATGGATATAATACACCCATTTGTAAATTACTTTATATTTATTCAATGCATGGGAAAATGTTGTGCTATACAACATACTTACTTAATCAAATTAAGTTTCATTAAATGCATAAAAGTATACGGCAATAGTTTTATCTAATTAATTTGTTTAAAATGCAGACACATATACATACGGAAAATACACTTTTTAAGAGCTGTGATTATGTGTATATGAATTATAAAGCTGAGTTTTCGTTAATTTTATTTATAACTAGAGCATATATACACTCAGAGAGTGCAAACCTCCGCCGTCACGGGGTCCTTATGAGCCTTCCGAGGCGGTTTTTCACGACTGGGGCGGCGTAGAGGGACGGGGGGGTTCCCCTCGACGTAAATTCCGAGAGGAAGACGCTCCCGGCCCCCAATTTTACAGCACAGCGACATCTATTGGCAGAGTAGGCTAACTGAAATATTTATTAGTATATAGCTTCGTTTTGCATCTTAATTCTGCACTCAGAGATGCCAAAATTTAATCACTTGTTACTTTTGGCATTTCCAACAACTCCACAAAGTTTCATCTGAATCCGTTCCGTACTTTTTGAGTTATCTTGCTGACAAACAAACCAACAAATTTTACTTTATAAATTAAGAAGCACAAAATGCCCCCTATCGAAAAATGTTTTTAAATATGTAAATAGAATTGTTGGTGAGTTTTGATTTTGTTTTGTTTAATATTAGCTTTGTAAAATTTTATGCTTGTAAAAAAAAAAAACCAACAAACCAACGCCAGTGAAAACAATACCTCCTTCGGCGGAGGTAAATATGGGTTCTCTTAAAGGTATCACAGCCTCCCATTATGAAATGGAGTTTTTTAATAAGCAAGTAGCAAAGTATTTTTGTAATGAATCATAAATCTTAGTTGGTGTTGCTGATTTTGAAGATATGCTATAAAAATAATTTTGTTATACTTCAAATCTGATTTTCATTATTTCATTTTTTTCTTCAAGTGAAATGCCCGAATACCTCTTCCAATTTGCCCGAATTTCAGAACTAACTCGAATTTTGGGTGTTGCCCCCCTGCTCCCCTGTCTCCTACGCCTATGCCTATAGCCATATATATATATATATATATATATATATATATATATATATATATATATATATATATATATATTGTTTTTGTGTGTGTGTGTTCTAATTCACTTATTTCGGATTTGAGAGTTGGGCTTCCCTAAGATTTTATCTTAGTATATAGAGATCGTTTCGTGAAAGTTTGAACAAAATCGAATAATGGGAAGTGTCTCCTCAACTGACTCAAATATTTTAAAATGATTTTAAATTAATTGTTAGTTTATATGTACATTCACAATTATATGAGAATAGTATATCATAAAAAAATATTTTAAAACTTTTGTATCTCGTTAAATTTTGTTTGTAGATAAAACTTTAAAATCCTTGCAATCATACCTACTTTTTGTACCAACTTGTTAGAAAGTAGCATTTATATTAATGATATTAGAGGCGATCGAATGGGTAAAAAAATGTTATATGAGTGGCTACATATTGTTTGGATCCGTTGAGTCCTTAAATAACTTTATTGGCTTTGAGTTTAAATCGTTTGTTCATAAATGAGGTAGAAGGAATACGATTATTTTTGTGTACACCCCAAAAAAGATTCATCAATTATTCTGCAGAACCTATTAGAGTGTGTGTAATTATGTGGAAATTGTATGTTACATAAGGCAGAAAAATACAGCCTTAACAATATTATGTATAATATACACATACTAGGGCATGAACTAACTAAGAAAATGAAAAAGAAACTTGCTCTCCTTTTTCATTGGTATTTTCTGTGCCTTTTTTCTATAAAGTGTATTTACTTTATCGTAAGTACATGAGAAGAAAATTAAATTTTTCCCCTTTTAATTTTATAAATTCATACTGTTTTAGTAGAAAAAAATTAATAAGATCGTTTAATTTTAAACTAAAATGTTTAACTATATTTTTATACACATTTGCTCTGTTTTTTTTTGTATTTATTTATTTTTTACATAATAAACGAACATGATATTAAAGAAAGGATTTGTTTAATTCTGTAGCAGTTCAGGAGGTCGCACAACGGAAAAAGCAACCTTATCTGCTGAGTATGCCACATAATAATATCTTCCACTCGCTGACAGTCCTATGTATGGATAACACTGAACAACACATTTTTTACTTGGAGATGTGTAAAATGATTTAGACTAATTGGGTACGCTGATTTCAAAAATCATAACCGTTTTGCTGTATCACGTCACGATTTTGAGTTACAGAAATATTCCTATTGCCTAGAGGTCAGGATTTCAATGAAATTTACAAAATTCATTTATTATTATATTACATCATGAATGCTTCAAAATTATAGAAATAGCAGAAAAGCGCTGTTAAAATGTAATAAAAATGCTTTAGGCATTTGGCTTGGCGTGTGTGCTGCTCTGTGTCAGTTTCACGATGCAGGAACAAACAGAAGTCGCCCATCATATTCGGTTGTGCCGCCCTTGGTAACGTGTCTCCATGAGTGAAATCTCTTGGTGGAATTGCTTGCCGTGCTCGTCCGAGACAGCTCCAAGTTGTCAGGGAAGAAGTTCAGGTGCTGGTATAGGAAATGGATTTTCAGGGACATCCTGGAGCCAAGTTCCCTGAAGGACTCCAGCAGCTACTGCACTATTTCTTCATAGCAGCCCTAACAACAGCATACACTTTCAAGTCTCCGCAGATGTTGTTGTTGTATGATTTATTACAGAGCTACTATAGCCCTAGCCTTCATGGCTACTAATATAAAAACATGTATCTTTATATACAAACAAATAATTATACAATAATAATAATAAAAAATATTAATTAAAGAAAAATAACAAAAAAAATATATATATAAAAGTAAATATTTTTCAATTTTCATAAATACATTAAACTTAAGGAGCTATAAGGATCTAGACAACTCTGCCATTGTCTTTGCTACCCTCCGAGCACTTGATAAGGTGCATGCCTCTCTTAATGGCTGTGACAAGCTCCAGGCCTTTGAAAGGTTAACAGCAGCGACACAGTTGGTAGAAACGGGTTTCTTGAGGCATATTGTAGCACTACGGGTGCGCTCATCGAAGCCCTCGAGAATCCTCTCCAAGGGACAACTGTCCACATTCATAGCCTTCCAAGCGGATATGGCAGCCTGCTTCACTAAGATCTCATTTACAGATGGAAGATGTGACCTGTCGAGAAGGTCAACCACACGCAACCGATCTGCTCTTTGAACTCCCAGCAAGATACGTGCGAGATCGTTGATGGCAAGTTGCGCATCTGAGCTAGTCTTTGCCATTGTAGGGGTGTGAGGGGGTTCAGCAGCAGACGAGAATTTTGCACTTCTAGTCACCCAAGCAGACGTCTGAAGTTTCCCGATAACTATGGCTCTAGCTATCTCGGTCAGCAGTGGCCCTCGCGATACCGTAGTGCAGAGCCGGCGGATGACTCCGATTCGTTTCCTGACATTCTGAATAATTTTTTCGTGGTGGGGTCCAAATGTCAGGTTCCTGCTAACAGTTACCCCCAGAAGGTCGAGTGTAGCGGTCGAAGGAGTGTCTGGAGCACCCAGACGTAACGTTTGGGTTTTCCCAACGTTTAGGTGGAGTCCATTGATATTAGAGTACGCCTCCAAGGCCTTCGATGCCGAGCCCATAGCGAAGTCGACCTGTTCCCAGGATGGAGCCGAGATGACAATAGAAGTATCGTCGGCATATAGCAGTACCTCAAGCTGAGCTTCTGGATTGACAGCTACTCTCAGGTAATCAGGTAGGTCAGCCGTGAGAAGAATGAAAAGTAGGGGGCCAAGCACAGAACCCTGTCTGACGCCGTACTTTATGTTCAGGAAATTGGACCGTTGGCCGTTCCAATTCACCTGCTGTCGCCCTCCTGTTAAGTAGCTGAGCATCAGCTTTTTGGTGGGCCCCGCCATCCATTGGAGCTTGGCCAGAAGTATATCTGCTTCCAAAAGGTCAAAGGCCGCAGAAAAATCGAAGGCAGCAATGCATACCTTTAATTTACGATCACAAGCCTTAGCAGCGTTGGACAGTAGAGTTGCAAGGGCAGTGTCGACACTGCGTCCAGTTCTGAAGCCGTGTTGTTCCTGTGGGAGTTTACAAGAAGCTTCGACGTAGGTCACGAGTTGATTATAAAGTACCCGCTCGGTCAATTTTGAGATGGCACAAAGGAGTGAGACAGGTCTATAGCTAGAGGGTTCTTTACGCGGTTTGCCCTTTTTCAGTACTGGGATTATGATTGCCGTTCTCCACTCGTCTGGCCATATCTGAGAAGTTATGATTGTGTTAATGAGGTGAACGATTGGAAGGGCTAATGCTGTCCAGGCTGACTGATATA
Source organism: Caligus rogercresseyi (assembly GCA_013387185.1). Classification (NCBI taxonomy): domain Eukaryota; kingdom Metazoa; phylum Arthropoda; class Copepoda; order Siphonostomatoida; family Caligidae; genus Caligus; species Caligus rogercresseyi. Next base: position 27,187,508 of record CP045891.1, read on the forward strand.
CGACGATAGGAATTTTGTCAATGCCGGCAGAGTGCTTAGGGGCGAGGGATTTTAGTGCCCTCTTCACAGCAGCAGTGCCTACATTGTGAAATCCAAATTCGCCGTCCGAATCGGCATTAGAGCTTGCATTTTGGGAATCAGGACATAGATCGCAACGCAGTCGGTCAACTTTATCGATGTAGAACTGATTGCACATGTTAGCAGAGTCTGTGTCGGTTCTACAGCCTTCTAGAAAAGGCAGAACGCCGTCGTTTCCTTTGCCCATGGCTTCATTTGCGATTTTCCATGCTGCTGTCTGCCCACCCTTTTTGATTCGAGATAGATTAAAAGAAACATGGTCACGTCTAACTAGACTCAGTGCTTTGTTCCTTAGGGCCTTGTAGCACTTTTTCCTAGACTCTTCGCCTTGTCCCGTTCTCGCATGACTGCTCGAGTATACGGTTGAAGCCTAACATTTGCGTTTGGAGTGGTGTATCTTCGAAGAGGAGCAGCAACATCCAAGGCAGCTGTGATGGCTGTTTTTATGTGAAGATTGATGTCATTTACGTTGGATGAGTCAAAAAGGGGCTGCCAGTCCCAATTGAGAAGGAAAAGCTCTAGTGCAGGTACGTCGAGTGTGGACCAGTTGCGTTCCTCCCTTGTTTCTTTTACAATCCGCTTAGGAGCTCTTTCGGACGAGATCGTTGCAAGAAGCGGCGCATGGTCAGAGAGAGCGTCATCGAGTACTTTTACGTGAATGTTTGTATTTCCTCGAAGGTATACGTGATCAATGGTGGAGGTACGGTTTTCCCCATTGAAAACGCCATTAGATCGAAAAGTTGGACCTGTCGGTTGCAATTGAAGTCCGAGTTCCTCATAGTAGCCCTTCCAACGTTGCATTAGTTTTTTCCTGTAGTAACCGCGGTCGTCATATCTTGTAACGTCCAGATTGAAGTCTCCTGCGACAATCATTCTTTCACTCCATGAGTCACAGAGAGCACTTTCAGTGTATTTCTATCTCATCCAGTTGAGTTGTCTCGAAAACTAATCCTTTGTCAGAGATGCTGTTTGAGAGTGACGTAAACTGCCTGTAAATTCCTACGTACAGACGCGTTCCTATTTTAGCAGCGACAATGGGCAGATCAGACGGCGTTGGGATCTGCTCAGCTTGTAGGGCCTTGGCAACGAACATGGCTGTTCGACGTCTTTTCGACTTACGGACACACGGCAGAAGAGTATCAAAGCCTGAAATAATGGGCATGTCGTCTAGGCAAAGCTCGGTTTCAGTCGCAATAATCACATTAGCTTTTGTATCTAACGCTTTCGATGAGAGCGCTAGAAGTTTGCAGGTGGCGAGGCCGTGACAATTCCACACTAACAACCGAGTGCAGTTGTCAGTAGTGATGAGGGCCTGCTTTGCATTGTCTGCGGAGGCAGTTGCTTTCCCACGGGGATAGGTGTGGGCCATCCTAGTGGATTCACATGTGACGGGGGGTTTGGTGACACTGTCACTGCTTGTGCAGCAGAATAACAATCATCATGATGATTCTGTTGCTCACGTCATATCATGGGTACCGCAAATGGCATGCTCACGTGCTTGCCAACCAACCACTGAGTCCAGCCTGTGTGGCAGCTTGTGCAGCATATGTGTGGTGCCCAGATCTTTTCTTGGCCCCACCTTACACCCAAAGTAGTGAAAGTAGGTGGCCTTCATTTCACTGCTATAGATATACGTCGCTGTTGATCTTTTTGGTATACCGACCACAGACATAACAAGCTGTCAGGATGATGGCCTTGGAACGCCGACTCATGTTGAGCTGAAAGAAAGAAAAAATCAAACATTAGTATTCTAATATTTACTAAAAAACAAGTATTCTAAAGACCAACCGTTGACTAGTCTACTTGGCACGATTTTATGACTATAAAAATACTGTATCTTAGTACTAAATTTTGGTCGTACCAACTTG
>CP045891.1:27189553-27204915 GCA_013387185.1 Caligus rogercresseyi
AAAAGTTTTTAAAAAATAATGTAATACCAATTCTTTGACAAAAAGTATGCAATTTTAAGAGATATTTTCAATTCTTACAACATTTTTAAATGTAATGTATAAAGAGTTTCTCAAAGAATGATTAAAATATGCACTTTGAAGAAGGAATCTCCTTCCCATAGTTATACTTTGTAATCAAATATTATTGAATTTCAATTTCGATTGATTGTGCAGCATTTTATTTTAAAAATATCCTATTTTTATGACTTGCAGGATGGATTTTTTTAAATACGGTGCTTTATTAGTCTGGTAACACTTAGAGACAAAAAGGTTACAAAAGTCACAAACATTTGTACTTTTTCATACTCCTTGAGAAAGATAGAATTAGTCTATAGTTTTATAAATGGAATACACTTAAGACTGAGTTTCATAAAGTTTTTTATGAGTCATATATATCTTATAGATGGATTTTTTTAAAGACACTTTATTTTTTATTGTCCAAGTAATGACTATTTTGAATACTAAAAAAACATGTTTTACCCTATAACAAAACATATATAAAATAACCATACTTTTAACTTTAGTACATAAAACTAACCTTGAAATAAATCATTTTATAGCTATATGCAATAAAAAAAGAACAACCTTACTCTTTGCTGAAAAAAATTTTATATTATTGTTTTCACAAAGATTTGGATTGGAAATGAAGTAATAATATGTCCACTGACAATTTAAATCTTTATCCTTCTATGTCTCATCTGTTGTTCAATTCCTTACACTACTAGAATTGACTTTAGAATCATGATAAAATTGCTTCTTAACAGTCAAAATGTATCCTCCACTTCTGAGGAGGGAAAGCGAAAAAACAAAGTAGCCATTACATAATGCAATCCTTGAAACAAGGAAAACAATCTATTAGGATATCACCATAGAATACAATTTATTTTTATGCATTTCTGGGTTCAATAATCTTCGTGGGAATATGTTTGAACACAGTTAAGGATCACTTGCTACTTTTAAGTCTTATAACTCCGTCTATTTGTGGAGATTAAAAAGCGGTGCTTTTTAAGCGAGATTGATTGAAAGAAAAAAGTTGACTTTCGCTACAAAGTATTACTTCACTTGAAGGTGTTGAGGATGATATTAATTCAGAATGAAGAATCATACTTGAAAATACAAGTATCTCTTTTTCATTAATCTTCATCCATGTCATTGCAAATCCTTAGAATATATGTTCTTTCTACTCCCCATCTATCATATTAATTGAATAAGTAAGTGCTCATAAAAATAATATGTTTATTTTGTTTTCTCATACTGGTGATAAATAAATAATCACTTTGTCGATCGGACTTAGAAAATACTTAGAAAAAGTATTGTTATTAGTTGAAAGAAATCATGTTTTAATGTTGAATTTGAGAAAACAACCTGTTTACTGCCCTCACCTCATTTGGTCTTGAGTAATGTCAATGGCCCTCAGGCGTAACTTGTTATTTTATTGAGACTCCGTTAAGCATGGTTTTCTTTGAATGTAATAAGGCTATTTTTTTTCTCAGTTTTTCATTACAAGTTATGCAAATATGCATAGAAGTTTTAGTTCTTTCCATGATGTAAATACATAAATTTAATTGTATAAAATAGACCGTTTCACAAATATTTATGTATATGATTTACTCCTTTAGCAAACATATTGCTCTAGTGATGCAAATAAAAAGTTAAAAATATTATAGAACGCTTACCTATGAGAATGGTAAGTTACTTATATAAATATAACACACACACATATATATTAGAGTGTGTCTTAGAATTTTGTTTTGCTCCGATCCAAAATCCGATCCTATCATGAGTTGTGGTTTTATAAAACAAGAATTGCCTGCATAATTTTTTCATCCATCAAAAATTCGTATGGCTACTTCCGGTTACTTATAAAACTCCTCCAAAAATGAGTTTTCATGCATAAGAAAAAAAATTCGTTATTTAATATGGGTATAAAAATACTTTTTTATTTTATTAAAAAATCGATTTGTTTGCTAAAAAATGGTGTTTTGCAACATGGTTGTTGACCGTAGTAAAGAAATTCGTACATATAGCGTAAGGTAATATGAAGCGCATTTTAAATTGATATAAATATTTTTCTTTTTGTAGTTATTAATTACGACGTTCTTCGAAGGAAAAATGACTTAACTACGCATTGGGCAGTTACAAAAATATTCTTTGTTTTATAAAGCTATTCTACCTAGTTTAAAATTATCCATATAAGCAAAATAGTTATCTTCAACATGGCGTCAGGAACAAGGACCAATTCAGAACACTTTTTATTCGGAAGTGCCTGCGACATCCCTTTGAATACTCTCCCAAGTGAGCTAGACTTAATAAGATATTACCTCTACATTAAATATCAACATCCAAATCGAGCAAAACTTTCGAGAAAAGAGCATCTTCAAATCGTCAAAACAATATCTATGAAAGTCAAAAACATTTGGGAAATGGCTAGCATTCCTTCTTACGACATAAAATATTTGTCACAAAAAATTGACAGATTCTTATTGGCCATGAAGGACCATACAAATAAGATCAAGTGATAAAGTTGTGGGCGAGCTTTTGGAAAAAATGTCGGTTCTTTTTGACATTGCTCTATGCCCTTGTTATAAAAATAAGAAAATTAGTTATTTTACCGAGAAAAATTGCACATGTGACTCCTTCAAAAAAATACCAAAGATGGAATTTCACTTCTACAAGGATCAACATTTCTATAGGAAACTCGTAATCGCATCATCTATTGACAGGACAACAAGTGAGTCTTATAAAGATAATTATATGAAATTTGTTCGAAGGCAAGAAAGGATGGACCAATTGGCAAGACAAACAGAGAGAGAAAAAGAAAGAATTGCAACTTTGAACAAAGAAGACGAGGAATATAGACAACAAAATTATATTTTGATGATCATGGAAACAATTTGGATGATAGTGATACACCTAATAGTGAAATATGCCAACCAGTGGTACAAAGGAACAAGATTGAACTTCTAGAATCTAGCCAAATTTAATAAGATATGGTCTTTCAGTTCGTTCTGCTGCAGCATATGGAAATGCTCTACTAAGGGATTTAAAGTTAGCTGCTCCCCATAATTTACTTTCAACATCTAAAGTGAGCAAACAAGTACGGGAATACCTTAATAGAATTGACCGAATTGTGGAAGAAAGTAAATAATTTATTTGCATAAAGTTTGATGGCCGCAAAGATCTTACAAAGTCCATGCCCGGTTGTCAAAAATCTGAAATGATGGAAGAGCACATAACAGTAATTGTAGAACCTGAATGTAAATATCTCGGTCATTTTTCCCCAATTTCTGGAAAAGCAGAACATATTGCAAGTGAACTCTTTGCTTTAATTTCTGAGTATGGAAGTCTTCACTCCATAAGAGCAGTGGGATGTGATGGAACTGCTGTAAATACAGGACACAAAGGAGGCATCATCAGGCTTCTTGAACAGAAATTAAACACTCCTTTACAATGGGTTATTTGCATGCTGCATTTTAATGAATTGCCCTTTAAAAAACTATTTGAATTTTATAATGGAAAATCAACAGGACCCAACACATTTCGAGGAAAATTAGGAATGCTTATCTCAAATTTCACAAACATAACGGAACCTATAAAATATCGACCTATCAAAGGATGTGTTCCAGACGTCGATGAATTGTTTAAAAAAAGCTCAGCAGAGATCAAAAGTACTTCCTAGAAATTTGTTTAAATGTTCAAAATGGACCAGATTCAATAACAACGGCTTTCCTAAAAAACATCCAGGAACTATCCACAATGCTAGATGGATAACAACAGCATCCACTGTTCTGAGACTTTACATTCAAACCAGGAATCCACCAAAAGAACTTACAAGATTAGTTGTGATGATTCTTAATATATATGGACCAACATTTGTAAACATTAAAAAGAAGCCTCATATCAAATATGCCTCTCATCATTATTTCTTTGCTTTGCATCAAGGGCGTCAGCATCTTACAAAAGAAGAACGAGATGTAGTTGAAAGTTCATTCAAAATTAATTCCTTCTCTGCACACCCAGAAGTAATTCTATTAGGAGCTTTATTTGATCCGGACAAAAACACTAGAAGAACAGCAGTCGATATATGTAATCATTAAAGACAGAGAAAAAAGAAAGATTGGATCCGTTAGACATACATTCGCCCAACCAAGTACTTAAATTTTAATGCAAAAAGTTATTTAGAGCTAGTTGACTTATCAACTATTCCAAATAGCTTTTTGACTGAGCCTCCTTTAACTTTTAATATAAAACATGAAGAATTTCTTAAGTGTATTGAAGGAGAACTTTTGGATATACCTGACATCCCGTGTCACTCACAAAATGTGGAAAGGTTTGTCGCATCAACAACTAAAGAAGCCAAAAAACACCTGACGAAAGAACAAGACACCAAAGATTAGTGACAATTCATCATTCAAGATCGAAAATTTCAAAGGATTTCCAAAAGTCAGATTTTATTGCTTTCGAAAATGATAAATAATTATAAATGTTATTCTTGCCACCTTTTTCTTTATTATTTTATAAATTAAAATATTTATCTGTATGTTTTGTAAAAAAGTTAAAATAATATAGTAATTTGTATAGAAAAATGTCAATTTATGTTTAACGAGCAACTTTTTAATACTCATATTTAAAAAAAGAATAAACAAAAGGAAAATAATCGATTTTTATTACCTTAAGCTATATGTACGAATTTCTTTACTACGGTCAACAACCATGTTGCAAAACACCATTTTTTAAGCCAACAAATCGATTTTTAAATAAAATAAAAAAGTATTTTTATACCCATATTAAATAACAATTTTTTTTCTTATGCATGAAAACTCATTTTTGGAGGAGTTTTATAAGTAACCGGAAGTGTTGACCGGAAGAAGCCATACGAATTTTTGATGGATGAAAAAATATTGCAGACAATTCTTGTTCTTATAAAACCACAACTCATGATAGGATCGGATTTTGGATTGGAGCAAAAAAAAATCTAAGACACACTCTAATATACACACACACACACCCATATATATATATATATATATATAAATAATAATATGGCGTGTATCATCCACCAATGCTGGCGATGCATATTGATTGGGGTTCGAGCCATCTTGAAAAAAGAAAGAGAAAAAATATATATCAATTTTCACTCAGCATGAGATTTATGATGATAATTAAAATTCAATGACTGGTCTCGCTGTCTCTATTTTTTTTGTTGGATGTAATATTTCTGCCTGGCTGAGTAAAATGTTTTTTCCTTTTTTTAGCTGGAGCTTTTATTGGGCCCTTCCTACATAATTCGCATCGAGGCACACAATCTCTGTCCTCCACAACTGTATTATATATATATATATATATGTATATATATATATATATATATATATATATATATATATATATATAGTATATATCTATATATATATATATATATATATATATATATATATATATATATATATTATATATATATATATATAATATGTTTGTTCTTATTTTTCAAATGTTTTAAATGTTGCAATATTGTGATTTTCTGTTTCTTGGTGATTAAAAGAAGACGACATACAAAGTTTGAACAAAATCGGTCAACATTACAGGTCGCGCAACGAGGTCAAAGTTTTAAAAATTTAGTAAAATATAGTTTTCTGCAATTTCTTCAAAATGGTGACGTTACAGACTTCAATAATAATTATTAATTTAAAGGAAATCTAATTTACTACCCAGACGTATGTTAAATGTTTTTTAATAAAACAAAGTTTCATTCAAAACAAAGCAAAGAAAGGGATATATATATATATGTAAATATATATATATATATATGTACACTAGCAAATATATACTAGGAGCAGGATCGGCGTTGTCAATGTATACAGCCCTGATCAAATCACATAAAAGTTTAGTAAAAAAACAGTGCTCCTAACTGACCTGGTCGCTTCCCTCTGCCTTCTTGCAACCACCCTCATTCTTCTTCTATCCTCCGGCCGTTCCTTAGAGTGAATGGTATTGTGCCTGCTTCTGTCAACATCGGCATTTTCTTATATCCCTTCGTTGTTCCTGAGACGCAGAGAAGTTTGATTATCTCTTTGGTTGTCCAGGCGTGGGCATCTAACCCCGGGCTGTTTCCGAGAGAGTTGAGCGGCTTGCCTATATCTCTGGTGTCCCAGCGTTGGCGTCTAACCTTTGGCTGTTCCTGAGAAAGCTGAGCAGTGCCTGTTACTTTGTTGTCCAGGCGTGTAACCTCTGGCTGTTCCTGAGAGCGCAGAAAAGCTTGCCTGTCGCTCTGGTTGTCCAGGCGTCGGTGTTTAACCTCTGGCTGTTCCTGAGAGAGCAAAGCAGCTTGCTATCACGCTTGTCGTCCTGGTGTCTTCGCCTATTATCTGTTGTTGCACAAACCGCAGGGAGGCTTGCCTATCCCGCTGGTCGTCCAAGCCTCGGTGTCTAGCCTCCGGTTACTCGTTTGCTCGGCTTCCTTCACTCGTTTGGACGCAGCTTGATTGTCTACTGAGGCACTTACGCTTGGGCGGCATGGCAAGGACTTGACAAACAAAACATACATACCTAATAGGCCTACTACTATATGCTTAATCATCAACATATCCTCTTGTCACTTCATCATCGTCAATCCTCTTGTTACAAACTGTCTAATTACTAGAGAGCGGGAAAAAATGTGATGAATTTTGCCAAAATATGTTTTTTAATGTTAGCTAAATGCGTAAAAAATGTTATTTATTGGTCTCCAGATTTGATTCAATTTGAATTTATTCTTTCATAAAAAACATTGTCATTCAGTATTCTCTGCCAAATTTTTTCTCGGTGAGGTTTGGCGTCGTGGGAAGTGCGCTTCAGGTTTGCCTAGCAGCACACTCGAAACTGCTCAATGCTGGCTGGGCAGGATTTTATCTTTGCAACGTAATCCAACTTAGTTTTAAAAACCTCTCCAAAGTCACCTGGAATCTTGCGGATTCTGTCCTCAGCAGAAGATGGACTCAAGATTTTGAGTCCATCTTCGATTGTACTTCCTGCGGTCTCCAGGGCTTTGAAGAATACTTCTTTACCAAGAAATGAGACTTATCACGTCAGCAAAATTGTCTTTGAATTTATCTACCACACGATGAAGCAAATTACAAATACATGTCCATGTATTAGAGACGGATAAAAGAACCTAAGGTCTGTACACACTTCCTCATATACTCAGCTGAGTCAGTCACGATAATTTTTTCCAAGCTTGTCTCATATTCTTGAGTCACTTTAACCGGTAGACAATGAAGCTGCCATATTTCTGTAAGTAATGGAATGAGTGAGTTCGTCAAATATTTCTTTAATGTCAAAGAACAAGATGGTTAATTTATATTAGCCTTAAAAAATTGAGAAAAAAATGTGGATCAATACAAGTGCCATTGGAATTAGGATTTGTCGAGGCCTTCCTTGAAACAAAAATGCATATAACTATCTGTTGCGAGAGAAAGGAAGGATTTTGTGATGATTTTAGTCAAAGAACAGGAGAAAAACGAAACAATCTACATGCAAATTTGCTGCTAAACGGAAGGGGTGTAAGTTTTTTTTTATTGAATTGAAGTACCTCAGCACCCGGGATTACAGTAACCAACAAACCTTTATTTATAAATTTTTCCTTACCTTGTGTCTAATAGGGGTCAGACTTTGTGATGGAGTCCAGCACAATAACAACGATTGTTATCATCAAGTATATGGAATAAAAAGAATATTCCGCGAGTAGTTACTTACTCAGATATTTCCCTTTCTCGGCTCCTGTCAAATCCTCAGTTGACTACACACGAAGAGGTTTCCTATGGACTCAAAGCGACCATACATATCGGATATCAGACTTCACACTCGAGTTCACGATTGGGGGTTGGGCCTCGTTAATCTCGAATCATTTTGGAAGTACTTTTCTTGGCTGAGGAGACTGAGGACGAGTGAAGAATTCTGGCTGTTAATATTAAAACAAAATTTTGCAGTAAAAACAAGGTGTCTGTTCGAACAACGAATCTTTTTGGGCCCCGATGAACTATTTAGAATTGTGAAGAGCATTGATATGTCATGGGCCAATATGGATTATCGTGGGAGTCCGCCATGAGTGGGGTCTCGATTTATTAAAAGAGCATGAACCACTGAACTTTAATAAATCATAGGAAGTACTGAGAATTTTTCAAGTATGATAATCTCACATCAAGGGCCAAGTCTCGCAGCTAAGGGGAAAATATAGCCCACATACTTTTTTACTGGCATCGAAAATTTTACAAAAAGATTCACATTCCTTCCCCCTATATGGCCCATTTCTTTTATATTGCACTGGAGGCACTCCCCAAATATAATTAAAAAATAGCATAAATGTATACCTGAAGCACATGACGCCAGGACCCTTTTGAAAAAAAGAATGGTAAAACTCGCTGTAGAGGATCAAGGTCTTCTCGACTGTGGATGGAAGACAGTTATGAAAATCCATTCACTAATTCTAGTAAAAAATGGGTGATATTTGGCTTGCTACGTCAAGCCTTTTCACTAACAAATCGAAGGAAAAAGTTGAGGAACAGCTCTGCTCTTTTTGTAATGACAACACAGAGACCTCGGAGCATCTTTTCTACGAGTGAAGCGCGGTGAGTCCATTAGGAAAATAGTGGAACCTTTGTGCTGGGGGAGTTTGGTCTTTCCTGAAGAAGAAAGATTGGCTGCTTGCTGTTCATCCGGAGAGTAAATGTGCTTTTCCAAGCAGACACTGTCCTCACCAAAGTCATCGGTATGATTTACACCGCGAGAAGCAGGAACCGCCCCATGCCCACGCATATGGCTTCAATCATTTACAGAGAGGTGGAAGCCCTTGTCCAAGTCCGCGTTCCAAAGTGAGCTTTATCTTACTACTTTTATTTTTTACATTATTCCCCTCCTCCCCTCCCTTCTTAATCAAATCAACTTGATCATCTCTTTTAAAGCCTTATCCGATCTTCCTTTCCGGTCGTTTTTTTATTTTAATATATATTATTGATATTGACATTGTTAGAATTGAATGATTCCAGTTTTAAGAATTTCTGATTTTTTATATAACTGTCTAATATCTTTTTATGATATTACTGCATCTACTTATTTTTTTAAGAATCTATTAATCCCCACCATTATTTTATTGTTAACTCCTTTCTCACTCGTATATTACATCATTGTAATTGAATATTTTTAGAAGAGTGTCCTGAAATACATATTAGTATACAATAACAACCCTCACTAGAAGTATAATTATTCAAAAGACACCATAAATTTTGGCGTGCATTATTTCCTTTCAAAAATCAACATAAGAAGAGAATGAAGGAAAAAAATAAAAAATGATACAAAAGGTGATGAAAATAAGTTCAACAATTTTTCTAAAAAAATAAAAAAACGTTTATTTCAGGGATTTAATGAAGAAAAATGTGATTTTTCTTCAATTTCCTAAAAAACGTTTGATTTGTTCAAAATGGAAAATATGTGAAAAATATTTTTATGTGATTCACATTTTTTTCCGCTCTCTACTAATTACTCTCAAGCATGTTTCTTCTCCTTTCCTTTTATTATTATTACCATCTCATTCATGATTCCTAGTCTGCTACATTTTCTTCTCCCTTTTAGTATTATCTTTTAAAAAGTGATAGAAGATACATACCAACATGCAGTGAGAACGATTCTTTGAAAAAATACATTTTTCATCTATCATTTAATGAAAAAAGTTGGTTGTTAGTCAAAAAATGGAAATACAGTAAACAGTCTTTTTAAGGCCTTGAAGGTCATTAAAAATATGTCTATGACCTGCTCTGGCACTTGATACATATTCATGCCAAATTTCAGACAAATCTATTTAGCCGTTTTGAGTTTGTAAACACACACATAAACAAAGAGATAGATAGACACCGTTGAGAATTACACTGGTCTACAGCCAAATTTAGGTCAGACTAATTTTCATTAATCCTAACAGAGTTTTGTCCTCTGATTTCGAATATGGTCTTCATTTTTTTAAAGTTAGTGACGAATTCAGAACAATATGGGTTTCAAATTTTAGCACTTGTTCGATTCAGAGGCATTTTGACATACAAGAGCTAAAGTATTTAAAAAATAATTCACAAAAAAATGATAAGGCTACTCAAAGTACTCTTATCAATTTTTACTTCGTCCCTAGCACATTATGAATTTAAAATATACCCCCATTTTGTACGAATAATGAAGGGTTTACTTAGAGACTCACTGTTTCTCACTAAAATGATTTACGAGATTAAACCTCATAAGAACATGAATAATAGTTATCAAGCTTAAGTTTGACATGTGCTTTGTGTTCCTAATAAAAAGTTTTATTTTAATAAAAATTAGCAAACACACATATTTTTCATTCGACCTTTTTTCCTCGAACGTCATTATATGTCAACAGATGAAGAGGTTTTTACTTTCTCTCTATAGATTACCTCTCCTTTTGTTCATGAAGAGCTCTTCCAAGACTACTTTAATCAGAACAGGACACTGCACTCACATGGGTCTATTTACCTGTTTTTGGGATATATCTTTATAGCGCTTTTTTAATATAAACACTATACAGATATATTCCATAAACAGGTAAATAAGACCCACGTGGGAAAAGCGTGAGCGCAGTGTCTTGTCCTGATTAAAGTAGTCCTTGGAAGAGCCTATAAGCAGTAGACCAAAGTCTCACCCATTTTCAGCGTGATAAGCTGAATGGATTTTTCATCACCGTTCTCCATTATGTGTAGTCAAGAGGATTATGGTCGTCTAAATAAATGTATTACTCTCTTCACATAAAATTGTAAAACTAAAATTCCTAACCATTATAAATATATTGCTTTTTATAGTTTCCTACTTCCTTATGAATTAAGTTGTACTGCCTTCAGCATTCTTATTCAGCTCCAATTACAAGCATAATATATTTACATATAATACTTATTAAAGTATCTTCTACATAAATAAGTACATTTTCTTCCTAACTGTTTCAAGTAGTGCACAACTTAGAGATATTAATTATTTGCAGCCAAGAGCAAAGCCAACGGCCATTGTAACAATATTATAACACTACAATGCAAGACAATTGTATTTTATGATATTTGTATTACCATTATATTTGCCAAAAAATGTGCTTAGATAGAATAAACTGTGCTAATTACATTTGCACCAAGCCAAAACCCTTTCAGACCATGTACGAATGCAAATAAAGAAAGGACTTTTAATATGAAGTTTGTTAATACTCTCGATAGAGAATAAGTTACACATTCATATACTTTCAATAGAGGAAGGTGTGATTTTGAATCCCCTAAATATACTTTTTTATAAAGTATTTTTTAAATTTTTTATGTATTTCAGTTATATGTAACTGTCAAATTAGTTTCATAAAAGGTTCATAATAATTATTATTTTATACTTTATACATTTTGAGTAGTTATATAAAAAATATATATAATTAAACATTATAGATTAAATTAATAATCTAAACATAAGTCCAATAGAATTCCTACAAATATATCAAAAACAATAAAAAATATGAACAAACAAACATTACACAAACAACAAAATCATATAAAATAACCCTTCTAATATTATACAAATAAATAAAATTTAAAATTTGAGAACAACAAAACATTTTGTGTAAGACAGTCTACTAAAGAATATTTATTTCTTTAAAAACTTTTATGCATTTGTAAAAGGTAGCGCTGAAATTTTCTTGTATTGTTTTGAGAATCATATTTGATAATATTTCCTGCATATTCTCACAATGAACCATACACGTTGGGATTTTGATGCCAAAAGCAGATATCTTCAGCTCTTGTATATAATGAATAAAAAATGTGCCTTTTTTTGCATATTTTTTTAAAGTTTTATACCATTAAAATGGAATATTATAAAATGGATATATATACATTATATATATATATATATATATACATAATGAATTAAACATATATATTTATTTATATATATATCAGGAAACGACCAAATACCCGTCCCGGTTGTTTTTTGAACGTCCCGACCCGGCTCGGTGTCTTAAATCCCCGGGACGGGACTTTAATACATTCGTTCGTCATTTTGAAAGTGATGACGTTCTTTTGTAGAAAATATTTTTTTAATATTGAAAAATTAAAAAGAAGTGTTGCAATTTTTGATATGAAAAATTCTTAAAAAAACGTCGTCACGATCAGAATTAAAGTCCTGTCTCGGCTCCCGGCGAAAAAAAGTGTCCCGGTCGTTTCCTGATATATATATATATATATATATATATATATATATATATACGAGGTTGTTTCGGAAAATGATGCGAATCAGTTTATATCTCGCAAAATCTTCTAAATCATAGACTTAAATTAAAGCTCAGACAAATTGGATTGATTTTTTCTTATGTACCAAAACCGGTTTAGAACTTTGTTTTGTAAGAAAATCAAGCTTTTGTTTTTGTTATTTCGTAACATTGGGTCAAATTTTCTCAAAAAGAGAAATGTTGCGCATCCACATGTTCGTCGAGGACCTCGCCAAGGCCAGGAAGACTCCCAAGGAGATCAAGACCATGGTCGACACGGCCTTAGAGGTCAACAGCATCTCCCAAAGCCAAATCCATTTTTAAAGAAATTCAAGGAGAAGCGACCTGAAATGGCCAAAAGAGACTGGTACTCTCACTTCGACAATGCTCCGTGCCACACGGCAAATAGCACGAAGGAGTTCTTAGCCAAGAAGGGGATCAAGGTCATCGATCATCCACCCTACTCTCCTGACCTTCCCCCGCAGACTTCTTCTACTTCCCCGTCATGAAGAAGATGCTCGAGGGCGTGGAGATCGTCGACAAGAGCGTCTAGAAGGAGTGGACCCGGGTCGGGAGGGCCATCCCAGAAGACAGGTTCCGTGAGGCCTTCAGGAAGTGGGTTGAGAGGTGGGAGAAATGTATTCGAATTGGCGGAAGTCATGTGGAAAAGATTTGTTAAAGTTGTTTTCGTAATAATTGAAATTATATTTTTATTAATTTTTTTCCTGCATATTTATCCGAAACAGCCTCGCACTGTATTATTACTTCGTCATTCACTATCTGTCGACCTATACATTTGAACTATATTATTAACACCATTTGTTCAAATATTAATATAACTTTGGAATACATAAATAATATCGATGATAATAATAATAACACATTTCATAAAAATAACTTTTTCTCACTAATGGCTTTCTATCACCAGCAGATCCATTTTCAAAAGTTATGAAATATCATGGAGGCGTAACATTAAGAATTAAAGCCTTTTGTCCAAATAAAGGTTATTTCAAACAAAAAGCCTTCCCGTCTTCATCACTTTTCCTTGCGTAACAGCATTACATATGTATACTTAGGCTAAGAGCTTTTCACAGATTCTGGAATATGTATAAAAAGAGAAGAATAACTTTTTACTAGGTATTATGCTAAGAGCAATAAAAAGCTGTCTATGGAAACGATGTATCATTAGGATTTTCTAAGACTTCCTATTGGATAATACCCTCTAATATGGGAGGCATTATAACGATATTATCACCTCCGCTTCTCTATTTTGTACAATAAATTATCTCTTATGTCAGCAAATTTAATTAAGATATTAATTCCTTATCAATTTTTTTAATAATTATTATGAAGCAAGCAGTATAAATAATTATATATTTGTTATCAAATTAATGTTTTCACTTATCTACTCGTTAAAATATTGTTTCCTCGTTTATAAACGCAGATCAGTGAGTAGATTAAACTTGAATAAAGAAATTGTAAATTTCTGATCAGTTAATTTTATTATTATTTGAAGGATTGTTATACATAAAAGTCGTAAAACAATATAATGTTATATATGTATTTTTTACGCAATTTTACTTACTTTTTATAATTGTATTTTATGTAATACAATTTTAAATAAAGACCATAAAAATCAAATTTTGAATATTTAAAAGGGTGTTAGTTTTCATTTGGTTGTAAGATAATTATTCTACTTGATCGCTAAATCCAATTCTAACTGGTGTTTTAATATGTTTTTTAATTTAATTAGTTTAATGCTTGATTAATTCTTTTATTTTGATTATTCTATTATTATACATCTAATATTCTATTGTTTTTTGGTTATATTATAGTAATATGTCTTGTTTATCGTAATAGCGATTTTTCAAATTACAACATTTATTATTTGCTGTTTTCCAAATTTTAATATACAATGTATATATATACAGTTTTTCTAATCACTAAAGTTTTTTTAAATCCTATTTATTTAAATGAAGTAATTGTGTGTTAAAATACATTAATAGACTTTGTAGTTTAAAATTAAAATTTCATCAAAGATTGAAACAATTTTACAATTCTATAATGCAATAAAAACTTCTACTGAATGCACAACAATGAAACAAATAATAAAGATACATCTAATTTTTATAACTTTTTCATTATTTTTATAAGATGCTTTGATGGCAAGAACTTGATTTCTTTTGCGGTGACGCTCCATGAGTTGTACAGAGGCGACAGTAATGAAACAGTTCTATATCTTGTCGCCGCAGAGAGCATTGTGGCTCTAAACACCTTTGATATTATGCTTTCTTTGAAATTAATTATGCCAATAAGATGGAAATACTATTATGTTTATTTCTTTGCTCTGACGTCACTAGAAGCTATTAATTCTGTTGTGCCTTACTAAGCCCGTTATTCCATGATAGTGTAAACTTCGACAATATTTGTGTATCTATTACTCTTTAACGATTCCAATAATTAATAATGATCTGCTGTACTTGTGAAAGTGTAAGCTTTCGTTAACATATCCGTAAAATAATTTAATAAACAAACCCTTGTTTTTATTATGGAATATCATGGATAACCCATATTGTACATATTGCTTTTACACATTTATATACTCATATGTATTGCAAAAAAAGGGTGTAATATAGAGCATATAGGCTTTCACAGCTTCTGGTTCCCTAATACAATATATTGCCCGTCAACTCATCACCTCTCAGAGGCGGTGAAATCAATTTATTTCCATTTGTGCATTGACCAGCCTCAAATATACTTTTTACTATTTTTTTATCATCACCCCTTTTTTTCTTTCTTTACAGAATCATTCTCCGTACGATAAGGGGGAAAGTATACCCAAAGAAAAATGAAGCATCCTCTCAGATAAGTGAAAGGTCTTTTAAAACACCCGGACCGTAAATGGCCAAAATGAGAAAGGTAAGAATAAGAAGAAGAAAGTGGTTACTACTCTTTGGGGCATAAGTATTTTATGCTTTATTTTTAACTAAAACCATCTAAATAACATTTATGTCCATAACTGGTTAACCATGTTTGGAGCCTAGACGCATATACCGTCCTTTAT
>CP045891.1:27205015-27215246 GCA_013387185.1 Caligus rogercresseyi
TATGAGAAAAGTAAGTATTTCATATGCATGTACTATAAGAAGGCTGAAATATTCTGGTTAGAGGATCTGATATAAATAAATATATTAGTACGGATAAATTGAAAATTAAGTTCATCTTTTGTTTGTCTCAATGGATCTATGGAGTGGGCAGTGGACATGAAATAGCTTTATTATGTATATTGAAATCAATTCCTCGAAGACTGGTCACTTTAAAAATGGATTCAATGGAAAAAAAAAACCCTCAATTCTCAGAAGTTAAAATATCATGAATGAGATTTAAAATGAATTCAAAATTAGCGGGTTTTTTTAGGTTATTTATCCCATGATATGCTTGAATCAATATTTTTTAAATTTTGTCAATAAAATCTAAATATATACAAACCTAATTATTGAATTTTATTCTTGACTGCTTGAAAATATTTATTATATACAAAATTCTTTGAGCTTTTAAGCTTAGGGACTCATAGGATATGTGTGACATTGCTGTGAGAGATTATTTTTCAAGAAAAGGATAATACTTATTTTACAGCTCATTAGTTTACAATTACATCTAATGGCCTTTGTGTCAATTCTTTTATCATTATTTTTATGTAACGCTCACAAAAGGTTTAGAATAACTGTCCATGAACTTATTGTAAAAAATGGTATTTTATAATAAATAATTTATGTTTTCATTCATTTAAATTATTTTGAATTGTTCTTTAACCAATATAACACTTTTTATATCGTACTCCATTCATCATGAAAATAAACCTAAGCCATTAACTATATTAATAAACTTGAATTCGATGGTTTCACATACTTTAAAGGATTATATTTTTCAGAGCTCCAAATTGATTGACCTTTTTTAGACATAAAAAATATTAAAATATATCAATTTAGTTTAAGGGAATTATGTTTATTTTGTGTTTAATTTTCAACTATAGCTACCATTTGCCTAAAGTATTTTATGTGTTCTAAAAGTACATTCAAAGATCTCATACTTGAATCCTGGTTATAACACAAATAGCTTGTTAGTTATACAAAGGTATAAAATTTATGTAAAATCGTATAATGAAACATCTAAAACCCTTTAAATGCCATTAATTCAATCTAAAAAAAAAATTAATACAACTGTATTGAAAACATTTTATAAATCAATGTAGTTTCACTTGACGGCATAAAATGATCAGATATGGTAGATTTGTAATATTTTGTGCATAAATTGTTGATAGCAGAAAAATGCTTACCTAAAGCTTTATTTTTATAACAAAGCTGATATCAATTTTTTAGAATTGAGAGCAATCCTCTTTCATATCTAAGAGGGCTTTAAAGGAAAATTTGTAATTCAATCCAATATCAACAAAGAATAAACTCTCATCACGCTTGTCACAACCAAATTTAACTGACTAAAAGAATATTTATATCTTAAGCTCTTTGAAGTCCATTCAATCAATTATTTATAATGAATTAAGTATTATAATATAATGTTTATTATGTTTTATGAAACTCAATTTCCTTATTATTGTTAGTTATTTAAATAATTATGTGTGTATATTTTAAAATAGAATAAAGACCTTGCTGATGAAAAAAAAACTCTTTCTTTAGAAAGTCCTCCCAAAAATAAAACCTCTTCAAAAACTACATTTAAGTATAAAGCGATTTAAAAATGTTTAAAAATCCCTCTGAATATTTATACGTTCGTTTTATTATCCGAATTATACCTTATCAAGCATTATGAATTGTTTAAATAAGTACTGGCTATCGAGTTGAAAGATCACATACACTCTCAAAGGATGATGCATTCATGCATGATTTAAAAATATGCTTACAATTGGCTTAAAACTGTGAAATATATCTACTTAGTTTGTCTCCTTTAACAATGACAAAGGTTTTATTGCTCGTTGTTTATTTTACTTTTCGTATGTTGTTAGCATTTAGAATATAACTACATATTTTTAATGTAAAAAGCACCGTCTGAAAGACAGAATAACAATTAAAACACAGGCAAGGTAAAATTTTCACAACGGCATTTTGCAAGAGTAAAGTGACAGGTCAAGCACATGGCAACCACAATATCACTTGTGCTCACAACGATTACCTTGCTTCGCTCTTAAATCTCTTGGTGTGAATGGAACACAAATTGAATAAGATGATTATATTTTCATTGACCTAATTCAATATGCATCCATCCTATTATTTTTCAATTACTAAATCACCTGAGTAGTGCAGTTTCCTTGTTCCTCCTCTTGTGGGGTTGTATTTTATATGGAAATCTATCATGATATCACTACTCCATAAGAGATGAAGAGAGAAAAAGTAATTTAAAAGATCCTCTTATAAAGCCCCTTGCATATATATTCTCCGTTCATGCATCGTGTATCTTTCAATACGATCATGTGAAATACAACTATTGATAGTCTACTCTCTGAATACTTACATATATAGTTAGGAAATATATATTATTTGTTTAGGGATATGAGCCCAAAGTACTACGAATGAGGTTGAGTCTTTTGATCTAGGGCTGAATCGAATACACAATCTTACCCTTCGAAAAAATGGTATAATATGTTACATAAAGCTTGCTGCCAAACAACTTTGTTAATTCCAGTTCTCAACAAATGCCAAAGTAATTGTGTTAAATACATAAATATATATATAATCTAAAATTAATACATGGTATAAAAACACAACAAATATTATAAAAAGGCAAGCATAACATTTTATCAATTTTTTGATAAAATTATCAAAAATGTTATTTTTTTGGTGTCGTAAGTTTATCAATATTTGTAACAAACAATACAGTGTAATACATAATACCTATAATACAATATATATATAAACTTTTTTTTTAGTTGCGTAAAACATATCTGAACATTATAGTTCAAATATCTTTGTCATCGTTTACACAGTTCAAAACATATAAATATTGTAAAATTGAATGTTGTAATACAATACCATTCAATAAAAATCCCTAAAAAAGTTATTGCAAAAGGACGGTAAGAAAATGAGCGATTAATATTATATTAAACAGTTACAGTATTACAGTTTTTTGGGCCCCAGAATTGAAAAAATCTAAGTTCTCTTATATTATTCCTGTGAGTAATGTAATAAAATAACTATACTACTTCAAAAAACTCATTCCGAGCTCATCACTAAATGCTTCAAACACTATATTAGAAAAAATATCATTTATAAATGAATAATAAAACTGCACATCTTAAAGTTGATCGACTTTAGTCCACCAACTATATCTAGATTTAAAAATAAATGATTGTCCATACTTACGGTTGTTACTCAATTGATCGCTTTCGCAGTACGTAAAAGCATCCTATTTGTTTAACTTCTAAAGAACAAGAAGAATATATTTTACCTACTTTTAGATTCAATTCAGTTGTCTCAATATTGTTAAGAATCACTTTCATAGCATAACTGGAGACTCGATTTTTGGATTCGAAGACGCCTAGGGGGTTCATCATACTTTTGTACTCTTTTACAAGTTCCTAGCCATTTTAATAAATCACAAAAAAACAAATATTAAAATAATAAAGACCAAAGAGTATGCATTTTGTTTATCAGAATAAGGAATACCTAAAATTTGAGGATTTGTTAGTGGCAGAGCAATGGAAGATGTGTGTAGTGCATCACAGACTCGATTGCAAAAGCAAAAAGAGACAACAAATGTTTGGCAGTAATGGGAATTGATTTTCAAAAGGCATTTAATAGCATTTCACATGAATGAAGATCAAATGTTCTAAAGAGATGGGGTTTGGACATAATTAATAAGGAAATAGCAGTTATATATTTATATATATATATATATATACATTATATATAGAAATGAAAGCAATAATTTAATAAAGTAAAGGGTGCTCGCCAATTCCCCAATTTTATTTATTATTGCGTTAAATCCCTTCTTAGAGGTTCTATAACAACAACAAAAAAGGGGTATAGATTTAGGACAAACAGAGGTAAAGGCTGAAGCCTTTGCTGATGACATCACTATGCTTTTCTCTGGGAGTGAGAGAGAAATAGATATTTCATTTTAAAGAAACCCCTTTACATTTTAGCAGCCACTGGAAAAAACTCCGGTCTTTATATCAATTTTATGAAATCCAATATAATAGGTAATTTTAATGTTTGTTTTAACCTTCAACATATACTAATTATTGATTTTATTAAAGTTCTTGGCACCTTCATTTCTTTAGATGAATCGTATGTCGCAGAGAATTTTAGATTGATTGAAAAAACATTGAAAAACTATATCAAAATATGCCTTTTTACTAAAGAAAAATATTGTAGCAAGAATAAATATATGGAATTTCCTGATTTTACCAAAACCACCACATTCTTAAGCAAACTCAAATTTCCAACGATTTATGCACACAAATTGAAGGTCTATGTAAAAAATAAATCCAGAGGAGACTAGAAACGTCATAACTTGGAAGCGAATAAACAAACACCAAGATATATGGAGGCTTAGGACTTTTATCTTTCAAAATTTTCTGGAAAAATTATGCTTTAATTGGTTTTAAACGAATCTTTGAAAATAAGTCTGTGTGGGCCGTAATATTGCTACAAAAATTTGACAAAGATACAATAGAAAACGAATTGAGTATTGGCCCAACTAGGGTACTCCAGATGAGTACAGAGATAAGTGAATTCGGAGAGAAATAAGAATATCAATGAGGAGCTGGCTCACAAAGCTCTAGAAAAAATGAAATGGCAAAAGCCTGCTTCAGAAAACAAAAGGCTATTTTTATCTCTGATACGTCAATCAGGAAAAAATTACGTTTTTAGGGGAATTTTTTAACAAATTTTACAATAAGCGAGGTTTTAGAAAGCAAAATAATCCAAAACAGAATGTCAGTAGCCGAAAAAAACAAACAATACGTAAATCAAGTAGAAAGGAGGAAAGATATATATGGCATATCCTCATCGGCAGAAAAAGTGATGACTTGTCTCACTCAAGTGGGCTTGATTGTTTGCTGTACTGGATAAAGTATAGAATCGTTACCAATACACTCTCATTAGGAAGTGCACATGGAAGAACAATGGATGAAAGGCTCTGCTTCTTCTGCAAGACTTCATTGGAAACGTCGAAACACTTTTTAATCGAATGTCCATTTGTAGATGATATATTAGATCAATTGAAAAGAGTATTTTCCCAAAGTTTAACATAAATTTAAGATCTTTAGAATTTGTTTTTATTTACATATGCCCCCGTCAAAATCAAATAAATTATTTTACAACGAAATTTCAAATTTTTATATAAATTCAGAAGCACCAAAAACCCTCTACCAGAAGATGTACCCAAATTTAAGATGTGTTTTTAACGAAATGTCCTCTATAGTTTAGCTTTAATATTTAAAATGTCCTTAAGCATGCGCAGAGTTTTTAATCGCACCGGAACTCTTCCCCCCTCCCAACATTTTACATCCTATTGTATCCACTATCATTTGTGGCGTGTTATATTTTATAGATTGTAATACATGTCTGAATAAATGAATAAATGATTTGAAAAAACTATAAAGACAAAAGAATATGCGTTTTGTTTATTAAAAAAACCTAAAATAGCAAAGCAAATTCCATTATATTTTTTGTTGCAACGTCAGACAATTTTACAAATGTTCTAAATTACGCATTGTATAGGACATAATCGCTTATTTAATATATGATATAAGCATTCTCAATGTAGTAAAACTTATACTCGGAATCAATTCAGAATACTTACATTTTCTAGGAACAAAAACGTTCCACATGAACCAAAGAGCGATACAAACTAAAAATGGTTCCTGGGATGAGTGAATTCAATCTTGTATTGATTAAACAAATATATTAAAAAGCACTTTTTAAAATCTATTCAATTGAATATTTAAATTCATGAATTATAAATTATATATGTTTTAGAAACATAATTATAATTTATCCATGTTCTTATAAATATTAAAGGAATATTAATTGTTTGCTTATTATGCAGGCCAAAAACTGAAAATATATGTTATATATACTGCATTTTACTTGACTATTATTCATTTACCCCAAGTGCAAGTCCATAAAGAGAACTACCATCATCAGATCTCATTACTGCTAGATGTACTCCATACTAATATTAAAACAAACAATGTCCTTCTTCTTTTATTCTATGGTTTATCTTTAGAATCAAATGCATGTAGCACTATATGCTTTGTTTACATTAGGCCTGGGCACCCCAGCTCATTTTGTTGTACAACTTTTTCATTATATTAATGATGATCAAACATAGAGTTTAATCAGTATGAGCCGATGGCAACTTCTTTAAAATGTTATAGCATATCCCTAGGCGTTTAATATGAATAAATTTAAACATAGTTCCCTATAAAGTTAATTAGTTTTTACTGTATGACTTGAACGACTGTGTAACATTTGATGGCAGCTATCTATAAAACAGATAAACGATGTGTTCTATAAACATTATTATTTTTCTTTTTTTTCTTAATGGTCTTTAGACAAAACTATGCCTTTATAAGAAAAATGTCATTGTTTAAGAATCGACAATATATAAAACGGTCATGCTCTTTTGGAATATTTTTCATTCATACTCAAAGAAAATAATGAAATGTTACTTTAAAATAGGACATATGACCTACTGATGATCAATCCGACACAACAATCATTGTCATGGCCTTTTTACCTTTACTTCACATTGCTAAACTCAAAAATCTTTAGTTTGGATATATTCCAAAATAATACATAATTTTTATATCCAAGAATAGTATCAAAAAGGAAATAAA
This sequence comes from Caligus rogercresseyi, assembly GCA_013387185.1. Taxonomy (NCBI): domain Eukaryota; kingdom Metazoa; phylum Arthropoda; class Copepoda; order Siphonostomatoida; family Caligidae; genus Caligus; species Caligus rogercresseyi. The sequence goes on from CP045891.1 coordinate 27,211,768, forward strand.
TTACCTTTATATAAAAGTTTAACAAATTAATAAATAGTTGAAAGGGCCTTTTATATATCAAAGAAACTGCGTTTATAGTTCGATATTTTTTATTGTTTGAAACGGAATGTGAATAGAACTTTTGAAAAATATTTTTACATAGTTTAGAAGTATAATATCCGAAGCATTATTTATTAAGAAACTTCTGGGAAACAATGGATTTGTATATACATTTTCGAATTCATATATCGACTAACAATGATTATTCCAATAGGTCTCTTTGAAATAGCAGATAATGATAATTGACGTTTGTTTGGAAAACTCGGCCAAATGTATTAAATATACAGCAGCAAACGAAACTTTCTATCTGACAATTTAGTGAATTGTATCCGTTAATAATAATTAACCAATTACTTTACTATATTTCCTATTCTTAATAAGTAAAATAAATGAAGCGAAATTGACACTTTCGTTTGAAATTTTGGCTCAACCTCGTGCAATAATTTAAATATTATTTACAATTACGGAAGATATAAAATGGATAGTAGAGTTCAAAAATACTGTACGGAACCATTTACAAATAGATCAGTTACTTTTGACTCATCTAATAAAACAAAGTATTCGGAAGTTTTATAGGTTCTATAATGTTTTTTAAAACACACAAGATGCAAAAATATATTCAAATTTATACTATGTGTTGTTGTGCATTACTTTACACTTTTTTCTCATAATCACAGTCTTTATTGATTAAAAAATAGATCATAATAATGTAAAAGAATTACAAAAAAAAAATACTATTAAAATACCCAATTACATAATATTGTAAATAATAAAGCAAATAATTTTAGTGCTCAATATAAACAGTTATTTCGATAAAATTGCATTTACAATATATATTTCATCTATTACATAATACCAATCATATTAATATATTATCTATCAATGAAGAATGGAAGAATCTTAAATAGATCTTAAAATTAAAATTTTATTAATTTTTTAGCCATTTAATGATATAACCTTATCAAAGGCCGACATTTAAATAATTTTGCATATACAGGTCCCGACGTAAATCGGGGAATAACTTTAAATACATATAGCGCATCCTGTATCATGATAGGAAATATTTTTTTATAGGTTTATAAAAGTCATAATTAATATTAATTATTACTCATAATGAGAGCCCCCGTCTTGACTGCGGAGTCACACGGCGCCGGAAATGAGATGCAGGCTCTGGACACCTCTTGCGGATCCGCTTTCATGGTCTTGATGATGGAGGCTTCAGGATTTCAACACCAGAGGTGTGGATATTTTTTGCAGGCCAACCACCTCAACCTTCCCCATAGATAATAGTCGCAGGGATTCAGATCCGGAAGTTGGCGGGCAAAAACGAGGGAGGCCAGAAGTTAGGAGTTTTCAAAGCCAAAAAAACTCAAGAACAATTTTGGCCCTGTGGGCCGGGGCTGAGTCCGTTGGAATGGGTAAGGCCTTCCATCAGCCATATCATCCATCCAGGGGACCAACTACCTCCTCCAAAGACTCGCTTGCCCACACTCTTGTTGACTATTTCCTTTTTCTGGAAGAGATAGTAGGAGGGCATGACATCACACCTCCATACTGATGACGGCTAGGACCAGTAGATGCTGGATTCCTGGTCTTCATGAAGGTTTTGACCTCATCAGCGTCCAGGCAGATCCATATGTCGTTTCTCCGATGTGGCTGGCATCAATAGTGAATATTTTTCATCAGAAAAGAATAAAAGAAAACCACTTTTGCTCTTCATCTGGTTGATCAGGATCTTGCCTTTAGAGATTCTATCAGCCATGTTGCTCCTGTGAGGAGGTGCTTTGTAGCCCTGGCCCTGCTCCTGTATCTAAGGGTCGATCTTGATAGCCTTTTCAATTGTGCTCCTGTGCACATTTCGGTCCTTGGCTAGCTTGGAGATAGGGGTGTCGGATGAGCATCAATGGACCTCTTGAGACCTGCCAAGAACCTTGGAGTCCAGATTTTGTCTGCTCTTGAGCTGTGGTCAGCTCTCCTGTCCTTCCCCTCATGTCAAATGCCTTGACAACCTTATACACAGTAGATTTGGGGAATGAAAGAACTCAATAATCTCTTGAGGTGTCCGCCCCGCACGACGAGCTTCGCATATGCATCTCTCCGGACTTGTTCCATTCTTAGGCCACGTGCCACTGAAAATCTCATAAAATAAAAACGTCAGCTGTTGAATGCAGCTTGTCGCAGGTTTAATTTTTTCCACAATGCAACATCTCAAACAATCACAATCGGCATTTGAAATAATTCCCGATTTACCGTCATGACCCTGTATATATATATATACCATTGATGAGGCACTTTGAAAAAACAAAGACGAGGTTATCATCTCATTAAAGAATTTTGGACTGAATAATGTGGGCATTAAAATGATTGGTGATTACTTTGGAGATGTAGTTGACATAATAATGATATGGTGATTAATAGAAAAGTTATTAGGTCTTTTTTCATGTAAACTACTTTGAAAGAAAGTAACTTTTTCTAAGAAGCATTTGCACATTTTTTTACTTAGCCATCAGTTATAATTATTCCTATATTGTTAAAGAATAATTATTTCAATATAGTATTTAAATTCTTTAATCCTTATTCTTATCCTTAGAAAATGCAATTTTATAGTACGAGAAAGCAATATAATTTGATTGTTGTAATTATCAAAGGGCTCCTATTTAGATTTATTTAGATTACTTCTCCCATTCGTCATTTTATTACTTTTTTTGTCTAATTTACATATCATTATTCACCTGGTTTTTTTTGTAAAGTTATACGTTTTTTTTAACTACAATTCCATGTATTTTTGAAACAATGATATATCACTCTTTCTGATATGGACGTTCATATTCAAACCATTTGCGAATTCTAAAGGACACGTATATATAGCGTCATTCCCACAAAAAAAAATTACTTCAATGAAATTTGGGTTCATGGATTCAAATGAAATTACACCATAGAATGATTAAGTTTTTTCATTATATGTCTTAATGTTTCAGTTCGAAATTTGTTGTCTGAGCAAAGTTACATGCCTCTTAAATTTGGGCTTTTTCCCGGCCAAAATCCCAGCCTTATTTTTTATTGAAAATTTTGAGTTCCTTATGGAGTTTTTGATAAAACTTAATTAAATTGAGCATATTTTTTGTTATATCTTATATAGAATTGCCCATTTTGAGCATTTGAAAGCTCTATGGTAATGAAATTAACCTTTTTTCTTTTTGCCTTGATGCCACTTTTTAATGCCAATCGGCTCTCCTGATTTCCTCTTTGTTTTGGACAAAAAAAATGAGGCCTTGAGTTGATAGAAGAGACCTTTTTCTTACAAAATATCAAAAATTCAGAGATGTGTTTTTTGTTTAGCCGAGAAATTAAGGATTCATATATTGGAAAATTGAGTAGGTATTTAGATTGCCTTGTCATCATCATTATTTTGTGTATTAGGATGACGTCAATGGAATATT
>CP045891.1:27215346-27229961 GCA_013387185.1 Caligus rogercresseyi
AATTCATATTATATATCTACACTAAAATATAAAAATTTATTTACATGTAAACAGGTATCATACATTAAATACCAGTCAATTAATATAAACTTAATAAACATTGTCTGTAGAGTAAAGCCTTAATATTTTTTTGATACGTCTCATACCTATCGTAATAAAATTATTGCATATTTTAAATTAAACTGATTAACACACATATCTTTTTTACAATAAAGACATTTATGGCTAATTTGTGTTCACTGAATCCAAATCTTGTCTTTTTCCATAGGGATTTTCTGTCAATTGTTATCTCACATTTTCCTGAAAATATGTTAAATACTAACTTTTTTAACTTCAATGTATGTTAAATAATCAAATTAGTAGATAAAAATTTCTATAGGTCTAAAAATGATTTAACAGAAGAAAAACAGCAGTAAATAGTTTGTTGTTGAACAATATGTAATTGAAAATATACAAAATGATTCATGATCAAAACAATGCAAAAGTGAAAATATACTAATTGAATTATCACTAAATTAACACACTCGGAACAAATATTCGTTTCAGAGCCTTTCGTTTAAAAAGAGCTTGCAAGGCCTGTGCTTGACAAGGTTAAAGAAGTAGTCTGCCATCATGTGTGTATCCCCTGGTAATGACATTATATACATTAACGAGCGAACTTCAAAGTAAATAAATCAATTTTTCTACATGGAAGTCACGCACTAGTTCTTAGTAGGACTTTTGTTGTTATGAAGAAAAGCCGATATTTCTAAGTAAAACTCCTGACATGTCTCAGAATTCTTCTTTCATTTCAATAGACATATATCTTGATCTCCATCTTTAATGCACATCGAAAAAGTTTTTCTAAGAAATGGAATAAATAAATTACGCCATTTACCTATGTATGCATATAATCCTATATTTTATTATGTAACGTTATACTGAATTGAATAAAGATTCCCCATTTCAACATTTTGATAACGAGATGTGGTATTATATATCTTCTTCCATATACTTTTTGACAAGTATATTTCATAGTTGAGACATATTTCCATGGATGGAAGGAACACTTACACGAGGTAGTTCTCAGAATTAAATTTACTTCATGAATACTTTTTGATCATTAACGCAGTCTTTATTCTATATAGAATATATAATCACATTTAGAATGAAAACAGATATATATATGCGGTTTAAAAACGAAAATAGTATATAATGCAAGAGATAGTATCAAAAAGTTATGTTATAACTCGAATCATAGCTCAACATACCTAAACATGAGCTAATTTGGAAAAAACATAAATTCATTATAAATGACCGCGCTTCTTTAAGTCCGATGTGTTGTTTTCCAGCAGTGCAGTGAGGCATTATATTCATTATTCAAATTTGCAAGCATGAAATCTATGTACAGTACGAGTTCTCCATCTGGGTCCTGTAAATTTGACAGATGACGTCAGACATCTAAATCTTTTAAATCCTCACCCCACTTGCCGGATTTCGAGTGGCCTCTGATGAAAAAATATAAAAGGATTGCAAGCAAGTTTTTTAAGTTCAAATATTTGAAATTTAACAATGAATAATAACAGTTTTTCCTGGGGTAATCAATATATATATAAGAACATATTTTTTTCTTGCTCCAAATTTATAAAAAGTATAAGAATGGATATTATATATGTACAAATGAACACTTACTTGTTGGGAAGTGAGTATCTTGATGTAGTCGGATATTAGCTTGATCCAAGTGGATAACACTCGAGATTGGGACTATGAATGACCCCTGTGTTTGAGCCGTTAAGCCTCTGACCTCAAAGGCATTTGGACGAATCTTATCTGTGCCATGAATGTAGCGAGTGATGTAAGCCATCAAGAGAGGAACTGGAAAGAAGACGAGGAAATATTAGCATGCTACTTCTCAAAATTAATGTAACTTATATCCAAACAGTGAAAACTCTTGAAGCTATTGGATCGTAAGATAATATGTCCACAAGATAGTAAAAATATTGAGTTTATGATTGTATAAAATGAGGTCCCAACACACATATTAAATGTTTTACGATGTTGCAAACGTAGGCTTAAGATATAGCTTATAAAGAGTGTCGAAGCTGCATGTATTTGTGCTTATAACATGATCTTTGTTATTGCCTTTCGCAAAGTAAGCAGCTTTTTTAAAATCAGACAAGATGGAGTGAAACTGATATTTATAATTCGATTTGTATTTACCTACATATTATATATCTGAGATTTTAATTTCATCTTTAACATACACACACACACACACATATATATATATATATATATATATATATATATATATATATATATATATATATATATATATATATATATATATATATATATATATATATATATATATATATATATAATATATATATATATATATATATATATATATACTAGCGAATACCCGGCGCTGCCCGGTATTTTCCAACTTGACAATAGTCTGGAATGAAGAAAAAAAACACACGACTAATTTTAGTGATGTCAATGCATGTGATTTTCATATTAAAATAAGTTCCTTAAAAAGTTGTCATTGGGTCTTCATTGTCCTTTTTTCTGTTTTATATTCCTTAAGGCTGAGTATTTAAACATCGTAAAAAGAGGAAATCACACAAATAATTTCAGTGATGTCATCGCATGTGACTTTCATTTTAAAATCAGTTTCTTAAAGTGTTATTATTGGGTCTTCATTGCCATTTATTCCGCTTTGTATTCCTTAAGGCTGGGTATTAAATATCATAAAAAGAAGTTATTTCTTAGTCATTTCAAGGGGATCATAGAGTGCTGAATATATGTATGGTAGTGCTGATATCAGAGTATTTGTTTGATCTCCGTTGGGGAAAACAGCAACAACTTAAGAGAGAGTACGACTTCATATATTTATCAAGAAAAATTGAGAGTGGTTGACATCACTCTTCATCTCTAGGCATGATCAAAATTTGATTAGCGCGATGTTGTCTTATTAAAAAGTTGTTATTTTCCACAAAACTTAAATTTGGGGGAAAGACAGGGATATAAAAAAATATATTTTAAGTAATAATGTAGAAAACAAATTTTCCGGTAAACACCCCCCTTCCCCCCCAAAAAAAACACGTCTTACTACCTCATAATTATCCATAGAAATTTGGTGAAAATCTAACTTGGCAATTTTAAAAAATCGGCAAAAACGTTTTTGCGAATAAAATAAGAATAGCATTGACGAATTTTCCAGAAGTTGAAAACCCCATTAAAACACTCCATGAGCTCTCAAAACTATCACTGAAAATTTCGTCAAGATCTAATGAACTGTTCGGGAGATACGGGGAAACGAACGAACGGAATTATTTTTTATTAGTATATATATATATATATATATATATATATATATATATATATATATATATATATATTTATATTATATATATATATATATATAATCGGTAACATGTAGTCTTATATATTTTTTTAGGAACTTGAAGATGAAAGAACAATCCACAGTCTCTATAAGAACACTAAATAATATGTATATGTATAATGTGTCTGATCATAGATAGACATATCCAGGTATGGCAGAACACTGACTCATATGTGATATACGTAGATTCAATTATTGATTAAATAAAGTTTAAACTGTAGCACAATACCTGAACACAACAAAATCCTATATATATTTTAATTGCATAAAAATAGTATCATGGAATGAGAGGATTCTGTTGTTTATTTGATTCGGGTCCAAAATTATGACTCTGCGAAAGTAGTAGATCCCTACAGAACCTAAGTTTATACCATTAATGGACAATGATGTTATCCTCTAATAAATTTGAGATATAGCGATAATTTTCTAAGTTATCATAATTTATTAAAAAGTGGTATGATATTCAATCATAGTTTAATTCTTATACTAATAATTCAATAGAATACACAAATCACTTAAAAGTTTTCAAAAATAAAGAACTATGGGCTTATATGCATACGTCATTTTTCTAATATTTATTTACTTGACAGTTTCATATTTTCATCATGCTTTTTATCCCTCATTTTATTTATTATAAATTTCCAGGATATCAGATTTTCTGTAGAATAAAGCGTTTTGTTATAATATAAGCAAGTGATAAGAATAATAGCTCTAAGGACAAATTATATTCATGATGAAGCCGACATCAAATTTCAGGATGTGGAGACCTCCAAAAATTTATGTGAAATTACTATAAACTTAAGTTATCTTACGAATATAATTAAATCTGACATGATACCTTGGATGTACGGATTTCGAACGGCAATGTCATGTTTATAAAGGAAAAAATAGACTTCTTCTCTACACTTAATAATAAGGTCTCAAAATAACCTACCATTAATCTTCATAATTAATCAAAAGAGTCATGTTTTCATGTAGCCAGTGTCCAGCTTTGAGTAACGTGATATTAAATATTATACATAACTTCCGTCATGAAACATTCATTGTATGAGAGAAACAGTGAAGAATATATATATATATCATTATTTTTAACATATATTTCTTGTTGTTTTACAAGATATTTATTTAGGAAAAGTACTCTACTCGAAATATTTGTTGGATATTCCAACCTTAACCATTACTTATTTTAAAATTATGTTGAAAGAATCAAATTTTGTTACAGTTTATTATGGCTTGTACATTATATATTTCAAACTTATAATCAAAGTATATTGAGAGTCAAAAACTTTCGCTTGTCGGTGGGTTTCAATGACGTCACACCGTCAAGTAGGAAGAATAGTGTTAGAAATCTTATCATTCCCACTCACTGCAAAGAGAAACTTATTCTGTCAATAGATTTTTGATGACATCAATTGTTTTCGGAAAAACAAGAAATGTAACAATTTAATATTTTTATATTCTAAAACTCCTTTTTGTTTTAGAAATAATTGTCTATATTCTAAACTTGTCAAATGCACTGAGCGCTAAATGTCTGCAAGATATTTTTGTATGACTCCAATAGTAAATGTTATATCCACGTAATCAAATATATATTTTGGCTTTATCACTAAAACTATTTTATAGTTAATATGTCATTCATTATTCAGTTGAAATCTAAAGCCAAATATAATAATATAATTACAGTTTGTAATTTTCTAATATATATACTATGTTTCTATAAAATACGAATAAATCAAAATATTGCTTGATATCAAATATTTTTAATTTCCATTTCATATTTTGACGAACAAATATTTGAAATTATAATTGTATGCAAAAAATGGTGCCTCAAATATCTATACATATATTGTGTTCAATTTAATTAAAAAATAAATGGTATTTGATGTTTCATTTAATATGCTTTATTTATACATATTGGAAATTCAATAAAGAGGAATGCTTATTATTACATGTAGTATCCACTATTAGTATTATCTATTAATTGAAAGTAATCTCCAACTTCTCCAACCCAAACATGATGAGAATTATTAGTTAATGCTAAATATCAATAAATATTAAGAAAAAGAAAAACTGTTTACCTTCAACGTAGTCAATCCATCGTCTTCGTACACGTGGAATGCCGTTCCAATTACCCTCAGAAGTTGAAGAACAAGGTGAGTCAATGGCGGGGATGCGATCGGAGGTTACGGAGCCCGGAGTTGATGGATCTTTGTAACTGCTTCCTATTTTAGCCATTATGAAATATTATACATATAATAATATACCTCGTATGAACTCATTAAACTTTTAAAAATCACCTTCAAAGAATCTTCGCTCTCAGGTATCAGCTGTCGAAAGTTTTTAAGAAGGAATGGAGCGGCTGACTTGTAGTGCTTGACCGTGAGAAGGACCTTAGATCCTCCATTCCGTAGAACATTGATGGCCTCATCGTGGCTTGCACAGGAGAGGACTTTGTCATTGACTATAAATAAATAAAGCTGTTTGAGTAAGGGGAACTGTCAAGTAAATTATAATTGATGTGAGTTGGTCCTATACATTAGCTTCATTTATATATTTTTTGCTTTTATTATATGTTTTTGTAATCATAATCGATCATAACCGTAGCTTAAAAAAAGAATGATCAAAATGAAATAAAACAACAACAAACGAGTGTTCATAATTTCATTAAAAAGCGTTTATAAAAGGTGAAAATACTAGAAAACCATATAGCTTATACTTTATAAAGATTCCCAATAATATGTATTAATGGACTAAAACTCAAAGATATATATATATATATGATATTATATCTATTTGGTTCACTGCAAGTTAATCTATATGTGTAAGAAGCATTGAATTAATCCTTTCCATATTGAAATGTAATTGACCAAAATTGCCATATAGATTATTCAAATAGTTGCATGATACAATAAAAAAAATGGTATCCTGATCTAGCCAACGGTGCATCTTCAGATTAAAAAATAGATTACTATAGAGAGAAACAATTATTTTGTGAAAGCATGAATGATTTAGACATTAAGTGGCTTTTATAGTCATTTAGAAAAGTTGAGGAGATTATTTTATTCAACCGCAGAAGGAAATAATTTTGGGTGTCTTTTCATAAACTATTTTCAAATAGATCAATATAATAACTTTTTAAATAAAGTTCATAGCCCTAGTCTCTTGAATTATAATTTGTAATTGTATGCTGGTTTCACAAACAGTCTTATCATAATTATAATTGCACAATTGTGGCTTTAAAATTTTTGACTGATTAATAGTACATAAATAAAACATTATAAGTACAAAACGTGCTTATACTATTCAGTAAATCAAAAACTGCATGGACATGAAAGTGCACATTTGTAAGTTAAAGATTTATCGATTTATGTTAGCATTAAATTATATTTATTGTAATAATTAAAATTTAAATATTTAAGTAACTTCCCTTGACCTCATATTTAGTTGACTTTGAGATGGAAACCATTCAAAATACACTTCAACATTTATCTAATGAAATAGTATGACAGACAGAATGAAAAATAATTACATAGTCAATAGGTGAGACCAAAATAATTACTTTCGATGTGTCAATTCATTTCAAATTGACCAAAACACCAGAACACAACATCTTCTATAGTTTTGAAAAGAAGCATTTATATACATAGCCGAGACAGGGGGCAGGGGTATAGGTAACAGACCCCCACCCAAAAAATGGGTGATTGCTTAAATTCGGGCAAATTGGTTGATGTATTCGGGCAATTAAGTTGAAGAAAAATATATTAACTTATGAAAGCAAACGAATTGTGAATCACAAACAAGAAGAGACTTTATGTGACTTCAATTCACATTGAAAATTACACTTTTCCCCCTTTTGAAGAAAAATAACGCTAAATAGGAGGAGAGAAAATGCTACTTTTAGCTAATGATAAATATGAAATTCAATTTTATCACACATTTAAGTTAATAATTTTGGCGCCACTGAAATATGCACCTCGCACGTAGAAGGTAAGAAAGTGTACTTTGATACTACTTAGTACTTTGTAGAAGAAACGTAAAATAATAACAAATCAACAAGTTATAGTACTGAAATAGTCATAATGTTCTTCTCAGAGATCATTGTTAAGTGAACATACCTTTTGGAGTTTCAGCAACATTATTCATCGAAACTACTAAACAAATCTTTTCTCTATAGAGATAAGTTTCTGCTCAATATATTTACCAGATAGTGCTTATATTATATATATATATTTTTTTTTTGGTACACAGGTACAACTTATTACAATTCATTCACATTAAAAAACTTATAACAAACTTATAAAACACTCAACATCCATGTATTTATAATATTTATAAAATCATTGGGGAGGGGCACCCTGTTACATCTGAATTTATAAACATAAACTGCATTTTAGTTGTTAAAAAATAATTTTTTCTTGATGTGGGCCAACATAAAAGAAGACAAATTCTCTAAGAGGTAATATCAGATTAAAATTCTCATAAAACAAATTTACCAAATGTCCCAGAATTCTGACCATCTGACCGCATTCCATTAAAAAGTGCCTCAATGTTTCCCTTGCATGCCCACAAAAGAAGCAAAACCTTTTTTCTGTGTTTCTCCCATGAGTAGCACCCAAAGACAAGTATTGGTCACTATTTTGTACTTTAACCAAGAGAGGCCATTGCTTAATAAATTTGATTGAAGACCTTCTATTATCTGTTTCGTAGACGCTTCTACTCCATATTCCTCACGTCTTCTCTCAATCTGGCCAATAAAGAATTTATTTGCTCCCCTTTCGAGTAAGCTGTTCCGAATCTTACTGTTTTCCATCATTGAAATAAAATCTTCCTCCTCCTTGTGTGTATAAGTTATTTATACTCCTTTGTGAGTGGTTGCGAGATATTACACGGAACTTTTTACTTCAATGGAGGGTATTAATTTACCTACAGATAAGCCTCCGGATGAGGCTCCTTTTAATAAAAAGCAAGCTGGGAGAGGGTATGCTAATGCCCTCAAAGTAAACAACAGCCTCCCTACGGGGGCAGCGGTTCAATTGAACTTAGATAACTGTTATAGGTGGGAGACGTTTGTTCTCATCATAGAAAATGAAGACGGCGAGTCTTACAAAGGAAATAATATCAAACACATCAACATTTATGATATTTCAATGAAGTTTGGTTTTAAGGACCATGAAATTGCCGGAGCAAATCCGAGATTCGGCCAAGGTCTAGCTAGCTTCTACTCAAAATTCCCTATCGATATCAGGGGGAGGCTGGAGGAGCTGAAAAGATCTCATGTGCTCAAAATTAAAAATGTAGATGGCTCCTTGAGAATATTACTTTCAAATTGAAAGGGATTGATAAAATAAGTTTGGATAGAAAAAGGAAATTGACAGTGACTCTAGTCAATACATTTAAAAGAGTGAACGAAGCCGGAGTGGTGGAATGGATGAAGAAATTCGGGAGAATTGTAAATCATTACCCAAAGAAGAACCCTACGGACGCAACTGCCGAGGAAAAATATAAGAATTATAGAGATGTTTGGAGGGATGCTGATTATATTGTGGAGATAATTGCCGACCCCTCTTCTTTGCCTCAAATATTACCTTTCCAGGGAAATTTGATTAAAGTTAAATATACGGGAGTTAGGCTGCAGTGCCAGAGATGCTTTGGCTTCGGCCACCTTAAACAATTTTGCACCCAAAAGAGAGTCAAACTAAGTGACTATGAACAGGCGCTTAAGAGGGCTTTAGTAGAGCTACAAGCATCGAGTTCTCGGGGCGAGACTCCTTCAGTAGTTGAATCCCAGGGAGAAAAAGATAGACAGCTTCGTGGTAAAGACAACGTCGTTGAGGTTGGTGTAAGAGAAGAAGTCTTAATGGAAAGTCTAGCAGAGCCCTCTCCTTCGGAGAGGTCCTGTGGCATTGAGGAAGCAATTGAGATCGTCTCTGTGGAGGATAATTTAAATGAGGGTGATTGTCCAACAAGCATTCAGGCAGGAACATCTCCTTTGGAGCAATCCTCTTGGCGTGCTGGAGTTCCGGGATCGGTCTCTTTGATTGAGACTAATAGAGATACGACCGTCTCTGATGCTCCATTGGACCCTACTCCTTTATTAAATGGCGCTTGTCCGGGAGGTGAAGAGAATGAGGTTAGATCAAGCGACTCTCCAGCGCTTTCTCCTATTAGAGTAGTTAACGACTCTACGAAGAATAAAAATAGCTCGCACTTGAATCCTAGTCTAATTTTAATGCATCGGACTAGATCCCAATCTATAGGGAAAAGAGATAAGCCTGATTCTTCGAACTCCCCTGAAAAGAATTTAAACCCCTCGAAACTTCCTAGAACATAGATTTCTTGTTATGTTCTCAATGCAAACTCTCATTACAGAGTTCCTCCATAGCCCTGTTCCCTTTAAATCGTCTACTGGGTTAGGAATCAAGAAAAGAGAGATTAGCCAGGCATGCCTTAATGAAGCATCTTCTGTCTCTGAATGCAGACATTATGTGTCTGCAAGATATAAAGTCACTCACATCTTCTACTTGTTCGAATACTTGTCCCCTTTGTCTCCCTAGAAGTTTTCACTATTGTTTTACCGGCTCAGGATCTAAGAGAGGAGTCCTAACCTTTATTACGAAGAGAGTCTCAATGTGGTATATCATCAAAGAATATTCGGGAGCGAGTGATTGGCATAAAGTGCGCTTATCTTCGAACGGAGTTACATTATATGTAATTAATGCTTATGGGCCTAATGTAAAGTCGGCTCCCTTCTTCCAAGCTATTTTAAACTCTCAGCACGACAACAAGTTGCCTATTCTTATGGTTGGAGATATGAATGTTGATTTAGATCAGCCAATGCATGTTTATCCGAATAGCGCAATGTTGAAAAAAGTCATTTTGAGTTTTGATCTAATTGATGTCCTAGAGAAATACAATCCAGGATCTTTTTCGTGGTCCAGAGGAAATAAAAAGTCCAGGTTGGACTTAACTTTGGCCTCTCCCTCCTTAGTTCAAAAAATTAGAAAAGCAGGCTATCGTTCCGAACCTTCATCTGACCACAAAATTATGGAAATAGAGCTTTGGTGTAGCGCAAAAAAAAGCAACATCATTGTTCCATACTGGCTTCTGGATGATGAGAAATACATTGCAAGCTTAAAAAGAATTCTTGAAGTTAGCTATAAAGATTGTCTTTCGGCCTTTCAGGCTATACAGCTGATGAATAAAATAATTATATCCACTTCCTTTACTTTTAAAAGGAAGAAAAAAGTAAAATATGAGAAAGAGAATCGGCAATTAGAAACGATGCTGGGAAAGGAATCCTTGCTTGTTCGATCATGTATGGCTGACTCTATTAACGCTTTTCGATTAGCTGAGGTGGCGGAAGCTGAAATGGAATCTAAAGTTAACCGTGAAAATGACTGCAACAAACGAATTAGGGACCTTTCGAGAGAGGAAAATATATTGGCCCGTTCTGTCTCCAAGATTATTGATGGTAAGAAGATCCTTACAAATAATCAAGATATTTTAGATTTTTTCTATCGCCGCTTTCAGACTCTAGTTGAAGAAAGAGTTGGACATTTTCCCCGCCCAAGAAAATGTCTCACCAGTAATCAGGATTCAGTGTACTCTTTTCAAAGCATTTCAAATTATATCGCAAAACATCTTAAGCTCAATAAAGCGTGTGGCCCGGACGGTATTGTTGGGAAGATCTACACAAAATTTCCTGACCAGACTACCCCCTTCCTTTTGAAGGTAGGCAAAGAAATGGAGAAAAAAGGAAAGATGCCCAGTTTATTATCCAAGGGAAGAATTGTGCTGATCCCAAAAAGGGAGATGGATCTGATTTTAGCCATTGGAGGCCCATCACGATTTTAAATGAATCCTACAAGATACTTTCGGGTGTCCTAGCTCAACAAATGGGAGCTTTTTTAAAAAAAAATAGGCCCCCATCAAAAGGGTTTTTTAAAAAACCGAAAAATTCACGACATATCTTATAATATTCAAGCCTCAATAGACTCGGTCAGAAAGAATGGAAAATATGGCGCTATTGTAGCTATTGATTTCTCAAAAGCGTTTGATTCCATTTCACACATTCAATTTTAAAGGCAGTTAAAAATATTTTACCGAGAAAATTTTTTAATCCTGTTCGTGCATTACTTTTTAATGGATCCTCTACTATTTCTTTAAATGGACAAGAAAGCAAGAGCATCAAGTGGGGAAAAGCTGTAGGCAAGGATGTCCTTCGGCCCCTCTCCTTTTTATAGCCTCAATCGAGGAGTTTGCTCAGAGGATAATTCGAAAGTTTGGCGGATTTGGCGTGGACTTTGAGGGGTCTCATCATATAATTGATCTCTACGCAGATGACGTCACCATAATGCTTCAAGCTAACTCGGAAGCTCAGCTTATTAAAAGGATAGAGATTATTTTAGAATATTTTAATAAATTTGAAATTAGCTCAGGTCTATCAGTCAATAAAGATAAGACCTCTATTTTACCAATCGGTTCTTGGAACCCAGTCTTTTGTTCTCAAATCCGTGCTTGTAAATTGAAACCTACAATTGAGGTTTTGGGTATTGTATGGTGTAGGACCGGCGTGTATGAAAAGAATTGGTCAAGTACCAGCTGTATCATAATGCAAAAAATCTTGTCATGGAGAAATTTCCGTCTTCAGAAAAGAATTGACCTCTACAACACAAAAGTAGTTCCGTTGGTTCTCTACAAAGCTTCTTCGTCGCCTTTGATAGCGGAAAAAGCCATCTTAGATGAGAACAATTGGCTGGCTGCATTATTTCATAGGATGTATTTGCCAACTATTAAAAGAAAGAGAGGTCTTCTTGGAGGAGGTATAGTTCAACTCGCTACGATAATTCCCAAGATTTATTTAAAAGTCTTCCTTAATTTAGCGAAACATCCTTCTTGTGAATGGAGGCGTTGCGTTTCATTTAATAAAATTTATCACTGGCTTATGTTTGGCTCTGAGCTAACAAACGGCATTACCTCTAGCCTTTCGGTTACTTGGGGTTGTGCCCAAAGAATCATTTGGAAAAACACACCAATATTTGAAAAGGACTCCGTTGTTGATATCATAAGATATAATTCTTCAAAAAGGCATTTCTTCAAGAACTTAGGAACTCCGGAGGATCTTGAGAAACTCGCAATCAATAAGGGTATATTAACTATCCACAACTTACATCACCATGACTCTCTTAATCATGGAAGATTTCGGTTTCCCTTGTTACGGGCGGCAAATCTCCATAATGTGCTAAAGCCCTGGTTTTTAAAATTAACTCCCCCTGTGCATATGGGATTGTCGGAGTGCAATCTCATTTGTGATGCATTCTTAAAACTCCTGGATCTTCCGAGAGAGTGGAGTAATCGTATCCGGCATTCTATTAGCTGTATAACGGACGGAAGACAATTTACTTCACAGTTATTGATTTCGGCAAATCTCCTCAAGTTTTCCCGCCCTTGCAAAGACTGTGGTGTTATTTTTAACTCTATAATTCACGCCTTTGCAGAGTGTCGATCGGTAGACATATTGGTGAGATTCATTAAACTAAATGTAAGGGGCTTGGATGCACCTAACGCTGGAAAGTACTGCAAAGCCTCTATTTTATTTGGCCTTTCAAGTCAAAGGGCTTCCGCGAAGACAAAAGCTATAAACAACGCTCTACTTAGTGCCAAAGCCCTAGTGGCAAAGAGCCTTACATTGGATCGTCCCCTGCAGCCGCTGGACCTTAGGGCAATATGCATATCCGCCTCCGCTCGATATGCTGCATTGGACCTACGGATCCCTTCGGTCACGGACAACTCGTGGACGCTAGCTGGCGATTTGGTGAAATATGTCCCCTCCCGTTCCAACGTCTTAAGAGATGCTTTAAAATTACTTTTAAAGAAATTTAAAAAATTTAAATGATCCTTTACACTTCGTTTTTAGTATTTATGTTTTAATAGTTTAAGTTTTACTTTTGGAGAAATTAGGTAGTATGTTCATGTATGTTGCTATAATTATGAACTAAAATGTTTATATATTGTATTTTTACTTATTAGCATCAATTTTATATATTTTTTGTATATAAATTTTACATGAACTGTTGAATTAAAAAAAAATTATAAAAACTGTTCCTTGGCCCAATTTCCTTCTTCCGAAACTAACCTTGCGTAGGATACTCTCCTCTCCAGACATTCGTTTATGGTAAAAACATTTCTTCGTTATAAATATCACCTATGCAAACAAGTTCTTTTTAATAGAAGTGTCTTTAGGAAAGTCAATCTTGTATTGTTTTCAATTGGCTCCTGCCACTCCATCTCTAAAAGGTCTCACTTATTTCTTTAAAATATACTTCCGTTCAATTCCAAAAAGTTCCGATTTTCCTGAGATGCCTCTATAACTTTATACGGCCCTTTACCATTCTTCGTCTAGAGTAAGGTTTTTACCTTCAAGTAATCTCTTTTGAAGCATTTCTTTCCATAAAGATCCCTGTACTGTAATTCTCCTGAACCATTGTATATTACTGTCATCCAGAAACATTTTATACCCAGTAATCCTAATCCACCCAAAAAAATTGGTTTGTTTGAATACGTTTCCATGAAATCGCTCTGGGGCGTCCATTTGGGAATAAAAAAACCCTCGCAAATTTCCTCGATCCTTTTACATAAATCCTCTGAATATGGGGTTAATTTAAACGTCGTTATTTTGGGTAAAACTAATCTATTCCATATAAAAACTCTAGAAAAAATATCCTTTTTTTAAAAAATTCGCATACTTTGCCGTGTTTTGTTGGATAGATTCCTCCATTAATTTACTATTTCTAAATATCTTTGTTATCTAAAGTTATGTATGTTCCAAGGATCTTTAAAATATTTTTTTCCTGTATTCCATTTAAGTTGAACTTTACTTTAAAATTTGCCATTAAATGAGTCTTTTTAAATTTATTTCAAGACCCGAGTCGTGTTTAAAATATTCCATACTCCAAAGTCTCTGTTACAAAGAATCTTGAATTTCCTCCTGACCTGCCAGAGTAGAAGCTTGTCATAATCATCAGCAAAGGCTTCTACTTTAGATTCAAACTCTCCTACCTAATACCTTTATTTTGGTATTTGTGCATATGTTCTCTATAAGGGCATTGAGAAACATTATAAATAATGTTGGTGAGATAGGGTTGCCTTGTCGACAACCTCTATTCACTTGGAAAATGTTTCTTCACTGTCGAAGAAGGTAGCCGTACTACAAAGACTTACTGCT
>CP045891.1:27230061-27257302 GCA_013387185.1 Caligus rogercresseyi
AAGTCGTTCTTGGAGGTTGTAATTTTCCAGTGGCTTTTAATTATTCCTATCGTTTCCTCATAAAACTTGAGGAGTTTTCTACAAGACCATAGAAGGTGTTTCGAAGTTTCGGGTTCCTCTCTGCAGAAATAACAGTTTTTTTCCTTCTCCACTACCGAAGTGTTTCCCAACTTGGAGTGTTCCGCTGAGGACCCTGTACTTGAACCATTTTTCTGCAGAGGTCAAAGAGGGTTTTAAAGGCTTTAATGCATAATTTAATGTCTCGATCTATCTCCCTCCTGGAGAGGTAATTTAAGAAGGGCGAAAGAGTAGCCTTCGTTCCGCATCTTCTCAAGACTTGTGGGGCCACATTGGAAAAAAATATCCTAAAGGGAGTGACAGGTCTATTTTTAAACTTTGGTGGTCCTTGAATGTGTTTTATTCTATGGAAGAGCATCTTCCCTAAAAGGCTGTTTTCAAATTCCATGTCCCCCAAACACGACAACCCTTGGAACGTTGAAAGGTCCTTCCTTAAAGAGGATATTGCATCCATTGCAGGCATTTGCCAACCAAGGTATTCCTCAAACTTAACAATAAGTGGTGTTGCTGCTTCGCTCATTTCCTTTAGAAGAGGACACATGAGTGAGGATTTTCTTAAAATTTGAAAATAACCCTTATGGAGGTCTTTTTTAAGTCTTCTTTTTGGGAGATCAGATATTGTTTTATCATTTCTGCCCAATCCTCTGTACAATCTTTTAACCTTGTAAACCATCGTGAGTTCATGTTTCTCCACATAGACGAAAAATCGAGAACACCAAGACCACCATATCCGTGAGGATTATGTAGTCTTTTGTGAGAGAGGTTCTTGTACTTGGAGAGAAGAAAATATTTTCCTTTAGGGAGTTAACCGTGTCACAGGTTATATGGTCGTAAGGAGTGACCTTAAGAAGGTGAATTACTTTTGGGAGAATATAAATATTCCAGCTGATTATTTTATTCCAGAATCCAAGATTGAGTGGAGTGAAAAAGGTTATTGCATTCCTTATCCTATTAATAATTTCATTGCAGTTTTTTGACCCAGAGTCGAGTCCGATCCATGTTCCTAAAACTTTTAAACTTTTTTGGGTAGATATGGATGGCCAAATCGGAGACAGATGATCATTGTGGGGGCTGAGTACTTCGCATTTTTCTTCGTTTATACAAAGGCCAGAGACTTTGGAGAAATCACTCAAATATTTGAACACACGTGTGAAATTTTGTGTCGTTCGTTGTACATCGCCCGTGGTTAGGATTGTAGTGTCATCTGCATAGGCTTTGACATCTATCCCTTCAATTTCTGATAATTGTCTTAGGAGAGGATCAGTTGCAATGATGAATAACAGGGGAGCGCTCGGATCTCCCTGGAGACAGCCTCTATTTATTTGGTATGTGCATTGTTTGGCACCATAGCCAACGGTGTTTTTTGCATTGGAAAGAAGAATGCCAACCAATCTCATCATATAATGACCAAACCCCTTGTTTGCAAGAGTTTTAATTATATGTAAGTGAGAAACTGTGTCAAAAGCCTTTTTAAAATCGATGGTTAAAATGGATGTATTAAAATTGGTTTCGTATTTGGTCTGGAGGTTAAAAGGAATGTCTTCGATTAGTTTGCTCTTGACGAATCCGTATTGCGATGTATTAATAATGTGACTCATGCATTCATTTAGCCTGTTACTAATTATGTATGAAAAGATCTTGAAAATGCAGTTTTGCATGGTTAAAGGGCGGAGGTTTTTGACAAATCGAGGATCTTTATCTTTTTTAGGTATGAGAACCAGTGAGATGCGTAAGACGGGAATGCACCTACAGCGAGAACTTTTTCATAAAATAAGAGTAAAATCGGGGCAAGGGCTTTAGAATATTTTTTATAAAATTCAAAACTGAGCCCTGTGTTACCTGGGGCTTTATCTCTCTTAGCATTTTTGTTAATAGCAGTTAAAATTTCTTCCATAGTTATCAACGATTCCATTTTGTTTATTATGTCTTCCGGTATGTCTGATATTGATGAACTCTTAATTTGGTTGCAAAAGTTTGCATCATTTCGTTCACATTTTAAACATTTTTGTTGAGGGGAACAATCATTGCACGAATATAATGCCGAATAAAAACTTGTAATGACTTGGTTATTTTCTTCCTCAGACTTACTTATAGAGCCGTCTTCCTTAAAAAGATTTTTTTTGATTTTTTAATAGATTTTTTTTCTATTTGAACACATTGAAGTCTTGATTTCGAGAGATCGTCAATTTCGGAAAGTTTCAGTTTGATTCGGTGAATTTCGTCTTCTCTTCTCAACAGAGAGCTTATTTCATCTCGTATTTCGCGGGTTTCTTTCGAGGGGTCGTCGTAAGAACATAACTTTAGAATTCGGTTTCTTTTCCTTTGAGCATTTACACTCCCTTGAAATCGGCACGCGTTCCGAATCGAATTTACCATTGATGCAAAGTCTTGAAATATATTGTTAAAGTTTGTTCTTGCATGAGTGTTACTAATTATTTCAGTAATTTTTTATCCAAACATTCGTTTTCTAAGACTGTATTGTTTAGTTTCCATGAGCTCTTGTGGCCGGGGTTCATTGGTCTGTCGTAGAGTATCATTTTGATTGCCCTATGATCGGAGATAGGATTCTGCACAACTTGATAGTCTTTGACACTTGATATGCATATTCCTTTAGTAAAAAAATAGTCGAGTCGAGAAGATACTTTTTGTCCATTTTTATTGTTAGTGAAAAAAGTATGATTTAGATCATTTTTGCAAACTGCTATGTCGTTGAACTCGTGTGCTGAGATAATGCTTTTAAAAGCTTTTGTGGCGTTCGGTGACGGATTTGAATTACTGGACGTTGTGTCCCTTTTCATGTTAAGTTTTAAATTTAAGTCTCCAGAGATAATTGTAGGTTTGTTGGTTAGAATAGGGGAGAGCTCGTTGTAAAAGAAATCCGGATCATCGTCGTTGGGTCCGTAAACTCCAATTATTTCTATTGACCGGTTGTTTTCCACTGCAGCGCTTATTTTGAGAAGATTCCCTCTGTTGTCTCGGTAGAGAACCTTAGATTTGAAAGTCTTCTTTGAAAGAATACAAACACCTCTATTAGCATAGTTTTCTTGAGGTTTAAAAGAGTCGAACGAGTTATAACAGTCAGGTATGGTAAAATGTTTGGTGTAAGAGCATCTGGTATCCGTTAAAATGATAAAATCTGGTAAGTCTAAAAACCTCAAAAATCTGAGAAGTTCAAATTTTTTCTTTGTGCTGCTAATCGAATTGACGTTTAATGATAAAAAGCTTAGCGTCTCCATACATTAAAAAACTAAGAAACATTATCTCCTTGATGTTTTTTCCCGTCTGCCTGAGGGGAGTGCCCACCGTCCGGCAGATTTCTTTTAGCGCTTTCGGGTTTCTCTGTCTGTTCAGAACTAGTGTGTTTTATATAGTCGAAAGGAGGAGTGTCATTGCTATTGGGTTCATTTATATTTGAGAGAGATTTTTTACTTTTTGTTGGGGTAGAGGGAGAGTTATCAGCCTCACCCGAATTGGGGGGAGGACAACAAACATTTTCCTCTGGTTTGTCTTTTGATGGGCTAGATTGTCTGCTTGGAGAATGCTTAAGTGACTTTATATTCTGTTTGGTGTAATGTTCAATGTTTTTAGGGTATGTGTGATGTAAAGAATGACTATTAGCTTGTATGTCTTCTTTATTCATTGTTTTCTCTTCTGTATTTTTAGGGGGGGTAATGTTTGAATTAGGATCTTTTTGGACGCTGGAGGCTACTTCTCCTTGGCTAACTGGAATCTTGGAGTTATTAGGGTTATTGTCTTTTGTTTCCATAATCTTGGATGCAAGAATTTTTCATATTCGAAGACTTGTAATCTTCGATTATTACATGAAGACCTAGTGTGCCCAAACTGGAAGCATTTTTGGCACTGTAGGCGTACCCCATCGAACTTGAGATTGACTAAGTTATTTTTGATCGGAATTATTTGTGGCAGAGATCGTTGATCTGCATAAATCTCAATCAGAAAATTAGATATATTATATGTATATAAATGTATTTATGTTAATAATATTAACCATATGTTTATTATTTTATGTTCGTCAATATTTTTAAATTTGACAACACCAACAACTTTATTATTTAAAAGGTATTCTCGATAGATCTTAAGATAATTTCATTTTTAGAAATAGTTATGAGTATACTAATAAATACTTACCAGAGGTTTCTGAACCTATCATTGATGGGATTTATTCACTCGTTGTAGCTGCGTGCATAGAGATAAAATATATAGGGAGCTTATTGGATTGTTTAGACAAATACGTCATTGCGTCCAAAATACTGCTGAACGATGTTTCTCTGCTATTGGTAGGGAATCAGCTCTCTATATCTTTATATCTCTATAGATTCTTCAGAGACATACGTCATGTATCCAAAATGCAGCTGAACGATGTTTCGCTGCTAATTGGAGGGAATAAGCTCTCTACATCTTTATATTTCTATAGCTGCGTACGATAAAATGTTCCATTATTGATATTTGTCGATGAGATCTAACTTTTATTTTATTGTTCATCGATAAAGGGCGATAAAAAGCTCATGCCAATTATATCCTTAAGCCATGACTTCTTGGTCCAGTTTTCTCTCCTACCCATGTTCATTTCAAGTACCTGACTCGACCTCAACTATTTTATGTGTTCATTCTTCATGTGGCTCTTATTTTATTTTGCTGTACTTTGAGAACAGTACTTTGCTTATGTGATTATTAGAATCTACTTAACTGTTCATTGATAAAAGCCTCTTAATGAGCTCTACTAATATAATTAGATTTTGAAAAAAAATATTGCATTACTAGTTGTGCTTTGTCTCTGAATATTAAGGTCGCATGAAGCGGTCATTCACATAAAAATTATCAACACTGTTAGTATTGTAGTAAGAAGTATTTAATTTTTAATTAACTATTGGGACATATCATTTAAAATATCTGATCTTCGAATCCCGAGAGGGGATGGTCATTTTTGGTCTACCTCATTGATAAGATCCTAGGTTCGATAGACTAATTTAACGCTATAATGCTTATTTATTCCTATCGGATGCAATTCTATCGAACCATATAGGCCAAAAAAAAAAAAAAAAAAAATCTGATCTTACCTTGATTCCTATTTTGATGTGCTTCTTATTCTTTGAAAGTTGTTTTTTAGATGCTTATGAACTATACTTTTCTATATTTTTAAATCTTAGGGTTAGAAATGACTTTGTTTATTAAGATTATTTAATTTAACTGTTCACTGGCAAAAGCTTATTGAAAATTATCAGACCTGGCATGATAGAACCTAACCTGAGGATCAAAATTACCACTTATGAAAGTTTCATTAAAGTTTGAATTTATATTTTAGTATTCTTGTGTTGGAGTGCAAATTTTAGATTATAATGTTTATTTATGTAATTAATAAACGCATGTACTTCAACCCTTAAAAGAAATGAAATACAAAAAAAATAAATTATATACATAGTTATAATTTCCATACTCCCCCCGGATGAACCAAGCATTTGGTTCATAATATAATGTTTGTTCACTTGTGCATCCAAATCCCAACCTGCCGAAATCAATACTCCTGACCAATGAACTAAGGTTCATTCGGAAGAAAATATTATTGACTGGCAACTATACACTGCTCTTCCGGTCTTTTAATTCAATGATTTGAATCAGGGGATCAACAATTAGCATTTCATGGGTACTAATTGCCGTTTTATACGACCCCGCTATCCAAGCTCGTACCTACACATCTATTTTTAACTTTAAATGAAATACTATCCATTCTCGCCATGTCGAGATATAATGCCCCTAATGGGCATCCATATAATAAACAACAAAGGTCGAAGATGAAGTTTATGAAGTATAACATATAATAGTTGATTCAATGCAATATTACGTTCCAAGAATATGGAGGACAAATGATCACAAGAGTATAACAACCTTTGGTCAGAGGGCCTGTCAAGCGTGCGGACTCATATACCACACATACCTTTCAATTTGGCACCAAGAACAATCCAATAGCTGTGCTAAGGAACTAAGTGAGGGGAACAGATCCTAATCAAAGCAAACCCTGAAGCTCCATTGCTGTTGATATAAGAGCTAATTGAAATGCTTGCGAACGAATAAGGAACAAAAAAAATACGTAATAATATTCATTCTAACAAAAGGTGTACATTAGTACACCTTTTGTTAGAATGAATATTATTTACGTGACCAATCCATCTTTTATTGAGGACTAATATACTTATTCAACTAATTACTATTTTTTATTTGATACGTCATGAATTATACTAAGTTTTTTATGTACAATTAAGTCCTCAGACATAAATCTTTTCAACCTCCTGGGAGATATCATCGCTTTTAGACAATTCATCGACACAAATGTCTGATTGAATGCCTTTTATGGTCCTGCCGTGAGCGTTTTCTAGATGCAAAATTCCCCATTGGACAGCTGCAACACATAAATATGACGTGCCAGCAATTGAAATCACCTGACGCATGGGGGAATAATCATGAAATGGGTCCCTAGACCTCCAAAACCCCATTCTCAGGTCTCTTGCACCACCTATAATACATTTGAATAGGCCTAACTTAAGGTTCTTCTTCGAAATCTTTTGATAGACGATTGTCAAATGCACTTCAATAACTTCAAGGTATTTTCAATTGCTTACGAAGTCTTTCACCTTCTATGATAAGACATCTCGAATTCTTCAAAATGCAACCAAATCGCCTATGCAATCATGTTCCTTATCTACATGGGACAAATAAACAACTTCACTCACAATATGAGCTAAAAGTGAGTACTGATTCCTCAATTGACTTAATAACCCTTTAAACGCGGCTCGGTGAATTGTTATCTGATTTTGTTCAAATTTGAAATATAATCATCCTTTACCTTATTTGAATGTTCCCCAAATGAAATTAGCTGACTAAATTTTAAGTCATGTTTTTGGTATGTTCCCATTTTGGAACGTTGGCGCTTCTAGTACTACAATTGGTACATGTTATATTGTTCTTTATTTCCTATATATATATATATATATATATATATATATATATATATATATATATATCTATATATATATATATATATATATATATATATATATATATATATATATATATATATATATCTATATATATATATATATATATATATATATATATATATATATATATATATATATCTATATATATATATATATATATATATATATATATGTCTTTTTCAACAGTTTTTCATCGACAATGGAAGTTTTAATTGTTGTAATAAATAGGACTACATGCCTTGTGCAATCTTTTAATACACTTTGTACATTTCATTATAGTATTTTTCAGATATAAGACACACCTATCTTGAGTACATGATTACAACAAAAATATTATGTCGAGTCTTATAACTCTGGTGGACTTAGAAGTACGTCCTCCAAGAGGCACTCGATTACTTTGACGTTATATCATAGTCAATATCCCTCCTAAATTGTCGATGGCTCATTTTATCGTTTTGGTTGGCCAACGAATAACACTTAATACTCCCACAACCGACAAATTGAGTGGAAGAAAAAAGATTCCCCCACCGTTTTTGAGCATGTATAACTAGTCGCAAATATTTACCCCACCATTTCAGAAAATACACTCTAATTGTCTTCCTGGTTTTGTGTTTTCCGGATTAAATATCGAAATTCTATGGATATCCATCGGAGCTACACATGATCCAAATTTTATAGCCAAATCTTACTGACTTGTTCCTCATATACTTTTTTACACCTAGTAACCACGATATGGGATCATAGATTATCCACGTTAAGTCTTTCGTAAAATCTACCACACTGGAAACAATTTTCTTTTACCATGTCAAGGGTAAGATTTCAAAACTTTATATTTGTCTAATTGGGAGTTGCCATATAATTGTCAATGTCTTCAGTACTTCAACAGAATGGAGTTTTAATGCTGATATTCGTCGTCATTTTCTTCTTCACTAGGTATATCCCGCTCACTATTCGTTGGAAAACCTAGAACCACAATCTCGATTTCCTTACTTTTGATGTTTTCGATCTCCTCTATAGCACAACTGAGGAAGTCATGGGGGATATTTTAATAGATTCTCTAAATCATTTGAATCATAAAATTAATTGAAATAAATTATAAATATTAATAACTTACTACTTAACTCTGTCATCCATTATAAAATAATTATAATACACATTTGTCTTTTAATTATATGTACTTATATGTACTAACGTACGTAAACTGAAGGAAACAAAGAATTATACGCAAAACGTAGAGCATGAAAATGAGTACCAATAGGCGCCAACGTTCCCCTTTTGGAACATCATTTTAAAAGTTGATTTAGTCTACTAAAATATTATTATTAGTTTAAAAAATTGTTCAATATAAATCTTTAGTATATTTGCTTATCAAAATAGTTATAAATAGTAATAATACCAGTTTTTAACCCTATTTTTCTTGTTATCAAAAGATAAGCCCAAACTTGATAAACTTGGTTTTTTCAAAACCCTCAAACTAGTATTAAAATTAGTTTTTCGTTTATTTACAATATAATATTGTGTTTTCTAAGCCTTAATTTGTAATATAAACTCATTCAATTTTGTTTTTATTGAATATGACGCGATACAGAACACTTGAAAAGTATGTTCCCAAAATGGGAACGTTGGCGTGTAAAGGGTTGGAGTCCGACAGTCCTGAAGGTAAGAGATATGGGAATAGACTGGAATTTCACTATTATTTCTAGGAATAATTCCTCCAACAAATCTTCAAAATTAGCCTTTAGCCTTCCAAGAATTTTTACGCATGCTCTTCCTACGCTAGCCATATTTTTGATAGGATCAAGGAGTTGATTCAAGCGAAAGAGAACCCAAACACAAGCAAAAACAATTTATTAAATATATTACGGAGTCCTGTTGAAGTAGTCGAGTCCAATACTCCTTGACAACTGATGTGGACGTTTCTCCATTTTTTAGTTATTTTACATATACCCAGCGATTCTGGTTCATTTTTGGATGCTGAAAACGAGTATCTAAATAAAAATCTCTAGCATTGTTAGAAATCGGACTTCACTGGTGCCAAAGGTTTCGTTATGAAGCAAAACTTTTTGGTATTACTTATTTTGAAAAAAACTAGTTTTACAAAATTTAGCTATGATCAATTGATGACTTTGTTATTTTTTGCAAATTTTCATCAAATAATATTAGTGCCAATAAGTGAACATAAGTGCTGACGCACCAACCATTTTTTAAATAACAGCTCCTACTAGGGTTCTTTATAGTTTCAAGAAGGAAAAACAAAAAGAGGGTACTCATGTTGATGTTTTAAGTTATCTTTTTAATACGTTTTTAAAACGACTAATGATAGTAGATTTTCCCCATCGAATCCCAATCTACTCCCTCTGAATCCCACTCATCAGTATTGATACCAATTCTTTTAATTTTTGTTTTTCTCAAAATACAGTTTTTCAATGGAAATGTCATTATGTTAATCTCGTGAATTCGCCAATAGACATTTTGTTCAACATATATTATTATTATTATTATTTTATTACATAATAAATATATATATAATATATATTATATACCTATATATATATATATATATAATATTATATATATATGCTCATATTTGACAATCAAAAATTATGGATTGAACTATGAATTCCGTAAATGAATCTAACGGGCGTCATAACCAGACGATACCATCAGCTCAATCACAGAGCTGGTAGCGTTGACACGATTGAAACACTTTCGGGTTGCGTGAGGAAACGCACGACGTGAAAGTTCAACAGCCTGAAGAATGTTCTGACGCTGTTTCTCGCTCTTGGTCAGCACTTTAGTAAAGTCAGACCCGAACTTGACGGCCCTCTCTGCCGCGTCATTGACAACTTGAAGAGAGGTGACGATCCGCTTAACTCAATGAATGTTGAATCAGAAGCCCATGTGTGACCGGGAGCTCCAAGAAGGTTGGATGGATGTTTGTAAGCTGAAGGTAGAAACGCTCAATGAGATATAGGTGGTGGCATTTGGTATAAAATTATTGTTATTCTTTGGTAAATTAATCATAGCTTATTACAATTATTAAAGGAATGTTTACCCGGCTAAGAGTTTTTGTCGGCTTCGATGATGTCCAAGCACTTAAGGCACTGACATCGAAACGAGTTTGCAATTCCTTGAGAAAGAGCTCCTTCTTCTCCTCGGCGTTTTTTTCGCTTCCGTCGCAGTAAATCCACCACCCCACGAAATAGATCATGGAGGCGATGGAGCTTCTTAATTAATTTTTTCCTAGCCATGAGTGGCAAATAAGACGGTGCCCAAGACGAAGTAGGAATCGGCGGTGCTACGGGCAGCTAGCTGCGCGTCCGGTCTACCCAAAGACCAAAGATGAAAGTAAAAGTGCCGTATCACCTTTTCGGTTAACGGGAATGGACCTGCTTTGAAAATTTCTAGAGTATAACCAATACCCAGTGCCTCGCTTAAGCACTTCTTCAGTGTCCGAGTTTCCATTTTATGTTAAAGGCACTTGACTGATAGATCAAAGAGTGAAATTGAATCTGATACGGTGTTTAAATCACGTGTTTATAAATAAAAACAGGTTTTGATAAAAAAGATTAATGGTTATTGTATAGCAGTGCTTCCCAAACTTTTTGACATCACGTACCCCTTGGAGCATTTCATCTCCATCCGCGTACCCCCCCCCCCCCCCCCAAAAAAAAAACAAAAAAAAAAAAACATTCAACCGTTAGGGATCAGAGTTTTATTAACTTGCTTGCAGATACTAAATACATCTGCATGATAAACGGGCATAACATAACAAACAACACATAACAGCAAACAAGAACTAAGGCTGAACGAATATAGCCAAAACTGTGGAGCTCTGCATTGAGTTTAAGTGGGTGCGTGACGGGAGCTAGTTCTTGTGACTGAACTCTAATGTGAGGGGTGTGCTTGAGAGGACGCACATAGCCCCTGTATGTCTGGTCGAATCGGAGAGAGTTTCAGCCTTAAATCGTCCTCCACACATAGCCTGTGCCTGTATGTAGTTTTCAGGCTGGTCAGACTTGAAAATGCTCTCTCACATAAATATGTAGTGGCGAATGGGATTAATTTCTTGACAGTGCGTGTTGCCAGTTCAGGGTACTCGGTGAGCAACCCTATCCAGAAATGTATGAGAGGCTTGTGGTTGAAATCAACTTTCAAGGATCCTGTTGTTGCAATGTCAATCAGGTTCTCTAGTTGAGATACTGAGAGGGCAGCAGGGGCAGTAGTAGTAAATGGATGTCGAATCCAGCTGTCCGACTCGTCGTCACTGTCGGGGAAGTATCTGTGCAACTCAGCAGCGAGCTCTCCGAGATGCGCTACGATGTCGCGCTTGGTGCCGTCTGTCAGACTAAGGTCATTTTCACAAAGAAACTCGTTCAACAAAGGAAAGGAAACTATATTGTTCTTGCCCACGCAGTCAATCCATAGTTTAAGTTTTTGAATCATTGCCTCGATTTTTTCTCGCACAATGAAGATGTTTGCGGAGAGACCCTGTAATCTGAGATTGAGTTCATTCAGACGAGAAAAAATGTCACCCAGATAAGCTAAACGTGAAAGAAACTCTTCATCATGCAAACTGTCAGACAGGTGAAATGAATGGTCAACAAAAAACATTTTCAGTTCATCTTTCAATTCAAAAACGCGTGTCAAAACTTTCCCCCTTGACAGCCAGCGCACCTCAGTGTGCAGTAACAGTGATGTGTGGTCGCTGCCCATTTCATTGCAGAGTGCAGTAAATATGCGTTTATTCAGAGGCCTCGCTTTTACAAAGTTAACCATTTTTACAGTTTTGTCCAAAACTGTCTTCAAGTCCGCAGGCATGCCCTTAGCAGCCAAAGCCTCTCTGTGGATGCTGCAGTGCACCCAAGTGGCATCGGGGGCAACCGCTTGGACACGCGTGACCACACCACTGTGCCTCCCTGTCATGGCCCTTGCGCCATCTGTGCAGATGCCCACACATTTAGTCCAAACAAGTCCATTCGATGTCACAAACGTGTCCAGCATATGGAAAATGTCTTTCCCTGTTGTTCTTGTTTCGAGTGGTTTGCAGAACAGCATATCCTCATTGACTGAGCCTTCATGGATATAACGGACGTATACTAGGAGCTGCGCCAGGCCGGCCACGTCCGTTGACTCATCAAGCTGTAGTGAATAAAATTCACTGGCTCGTACGCGAAGCAGTAACTGTTTGAAAACGTCCCCAGCCATGGCACTGATGCGCCGAGAAACGGTGTTGTCTGATGCCGGTATGGTCTGTATGACACTTTTTGCCTTTTCCCCCAACATTACTCCAACCGCGTCTGCGGCAGAAGGAAGGAAAAACTCCTCCATAATAGTGTGGGGCTTGCCAGTCTGGGCTATTCGGTAGCTCACCATATAAGACGCCTCTAACGCCTTCTTGTTCATTGTGTCTGGTTTTGTTATGGTGCTTTTAGTGGTAGAAAGTCCACGTAATTCCCTTTCAAAATACTCCCGTGGTTTATTTTTTAAGTGGGGATGATTCGTCTCCAAATGTCTGCGCAAGAGTGACGGTTTCATTGAGTTGTGCGATAACACCTTTGCACATACAACGCACTGTGGCTGAATAGATGAGCCAGTACCAATACAAGTGAAACCCAGCGCAATGTATTTGTCATCATATTTTCGTCTTTTTACCGTTGTCGGCATTTCTACACCCATGTGCTTACTCGTGGAAGGGGGCTCATCATCACCGCCACGGTCAGAGGCACTAGCCATGCTGGTAGCTTGGTGAGCAGCAGTTTCACTGTTGCTGCTAGCACAAGTCTCCTTCGGAGACAAGTCTGGGTTTATGTCTCCGACATCCTCGGTAGTTGTAGGAGCCGGTGGTGTCTCTGTGGAGGGGGGTTTCAATCTTTTCAGCCATTTGTCCATGTTTGTGTTATTTCTTTTTTAGCAGGGAAGTTTCATTGCCATCACAGCGACTTGTAACTAAACAGACTGAATTTTCTTGTTAGCCTACTTAGCAACTTTTCAGAATCCTGTAACCTTGGTGTGCTTGCGTAGTAAAGCGCTGGAACCGCTATAGGCAGGTTGTTTGTCTGTTGTTGTAGGCGTACGTTTTCTACATTCGCTTTTATTTTATTTTTTTCTTCCCCTAACTTTATGCGTAGTAAAGTGCTGGGACTGATTGGTAGGTTTTTTCTTGTATTGCGTTGACACTATTCTTTGCCATTTTTTTCACCTGCTTTTTTTTCTCAAAATCTTTCTGTGTACCCCCTGTCATGACGTTGCGTACCCCTAGGGGTACGCGAACCATAGTTTGGGAAACGCTGTTGTATAGTATTTAAAAGATAAATTAAAACATCACTTGAGTCCCTCTTTTTCTTTTTCCTAACTGAAACTATAAAGAACCCTAATAGGAGCTGTTATTTAAAAAATGGTTGGTGCGTCAGCACTTATGTTCATTTATGGCACTAATATTATTTGACGAAAATTTGCAAAAAACAAAGTCATCAATTGATCATAGCTAAATTTTGTAAACTAGTTTTTTTCAAAATAAGTAATAACCAAAAAGTTTTGCTTCATAACGAAACCTTTGACACCAGTGACGTCCGATTTCTAACAATGCTACAGATTTTTTATTTAGATACTCGTTTTCAGCATCAAAAAATGAACCAGAATCGCTGGGTATATGTAAAAGAACTAAAAAGTGGTTTTTTTTGGGAGGTCTACTAAACAGGTAACCAATGTTACAATGTCTTAGAATTGCTGGTATCTGCTTTTGCTCCGGAGAATGTTTGTTAAAGCATTTTTGAGCCATCATTCTCTTAAGACAAAAGAAATCACACTCAGCCAACATGTGATAAGACGTCTCATCACTCAGCTGGCAACAACGACACTCTCGACTGAGAAATTTGTTCGACAATGACTATTCATATCTAAGAAAGTTATGACCAGTTATTATCTGCATTTGAATACATAGAGACTCACGACTAAGATTAGCCAATCGTCTCGATGCATTAGGGTCTGGCTTTGGAAGTCATAGCTTACTTTGTCTACAGGATCTATCATGTGTCCATCGGGAGGCCCATTCTCTATAGAGACTCCTCCTTGTCAGGTCTGATATTAGTGAATCCGGAATAGATATGTCCTTTATAGATTTGATCTTGATTCAGCTTTTGCAAGCCGGTCAGCTTTCTCATATCCTGGCCAACCTACGTGGGCTTTAATCCAATGAAGGTTGACATGGTATACACGTCCAAGTGCATTCAAAACATTTATGCAATGGTTTTTTTTGTACATTCGTACAACATTTATTCTTGAGTGTTACCAAACATCAAATAACTTATTTACTACACGTACAAACATAAAATTTAACTCAACCAATATTAAACAAAACAAAATCAAACATCATCAACACTTCTATTGCATATTTAAAAACATTTTTCGATAGGGGGGATTTTATGCTTCTTAGTTTATAAAGTAAATCTGTATTTTAGTGACAATAAAATTTATTTCCGTGCTATCAGGACCATTGTAAACAAAACAAATTCTTTTCGTGGGACAAATCATTATTGATACTTAAAAGTGGACTCTTTTTCCATCATATATAAAAACATTTTAGTCTATAAAGGTTAAGAAAACACTTCATGTATTTACTATGATGTTCGATGGAATCATTCGATGTGGTTAAACAATCACTTGCACATTTAAATCATCATGTTGTTTATTTTTATTATTATGTTTTTTAAATAATAATTTTATTCATTTCAATCTTCTAGGGTATCTTACATTCTGTACGTTGCAAACGTACATTATATCAATTTTGTAATCTCAAACACATAATAAAAGCAATAAGGAATACGCCCATAAGGCAACAATTATGAGTAATAATAAAATAAAAGGGAATCTAAAAGATCTGGTTGATAAAATAGTGGCAGCTTGATCTTCTCAGTCCACACGAAGGGAAAATAGATTGTTTTACATTTGTACTCCCCATTGTTGTCGTATGACGCACAAGAGACCGAACGAAGAGCTTTCTATATGTCT
The DNA here is from genome assembly GCA_013387185.1 of Caligus rogercresseyi. NCBI lineage: Eukaryota > Metazoa > Arthropoda > Copepoda > Siphonostomatoida > Caligidae > Caligus > Caligus rogercresseyi. The sequence continues at coordinate 27,245,163 of CP045891.1, forward strand.
TCCGACGAGGCATGGAGACCCACAGGGAGTCCAGATCCGCCCGTTCTTGATGCATAGAGGACCCTTTGGACCGTGGATACCAGATGGTCTATCTCATAGGCTTCCTGATAGGTAGGCGAGGTCGACACAAGCCAGTCCGGAGGGGTTAGCATCACCCATATGCTCCAATATTACTCCTTCCACCACTTTGATGGCTGGGGCGACCCTGGGACAGAAGTAAAAGAGTGGAACGAAGTCTCTTCGACCTCCCCCGTACCAATGGCAGCTCCGCTTCCGGGAATCCACATGGGACTTATTCATGAATAAAGAAGACATGGCCAGACGGTATCTAAACCATTTTTGATGAGAGTCTGTGAAGCGGTTCTTCATTATTATATTAGGATTCCGCAAGCGTTTGTCTGCCTCAATGCCTAGATTTCTCAGTCGCCTACTTACGATAAGAAACGGACGTCCACAACACGACATAGACTTTAGAACCGTCTGATTGTCTAATTCGGCAAAAGAGATATAGAAGGGAATTGGTGGTCTAATAGGAGCTCCTTTATGATGTAAGAGAGCGACGCTTTTGTAATCGCCAACACAAAATATAATTTCTTTTGTTTACTTTTCTTTGGATGAATTCTCCAAGAGCTGCTTGGTTGTCGACATAGAATATTTTTTTTTGGTTTAAGATTTCTTTTTTAATAGTAAGGGCTGTCTTTGAAATAGCCCAACCTTCAGCTTGAAACACTGTGGACTCGTCATTGAGTTTCCCAGCTGAGTTTATTATAAAAAATAAAGGATTGGACAAATGATAACCCCGTCAAATTTTGTTAAAAGATTTGCTACCATCGGTGTAGCATTGAATACCGTTAGTGGCTTTCAATACCTCACCTACAGAGAAGCTATCATAATAAATGAAAAATGTTGTCTTTCAACTCATTTTTAGACTCGTAGAAAAGTCTTTGTTAGTTCAAGATGAAATTTCTAACTTTTTATTTTCCCGCCACTCTTCAAGAATAAGGGCAGGTTTAGACCCAATGCTCTCCCCTCCATATGGCGTGATGTTTAAATTAAAAAGTGCCTTTCTGGCCCTCATTTTGATATATAAATCTAAAGGAGGCAAATCGAAGATTACCTCAAGTCCTTACGTAGGTGTACTACGATGGATAAAGGTTCTTCTTATCATACCCAGCCGTTGGATACGCTCCAGTTTCTTCCCGGTACTTTGGGTTTGACGAGACCAATCAATCATCCATAAGAGATCTTAGGACGAATTATGCTGGTGCATACCTATCTCATTGCCCTTGGAGTCGGCCCCCAGGTTTTCTCGACGGCGTTGTTGCAAGCCATCAGTAGTTATTTGGATTGGTTGAGCTTTGATGTGATATCTAGAGTCACACCTAAGTATTTAAGAGAATTAGATAAACATATTTTAATACCATTCCTATTCAAGTTCCTATATTAGGGCCTTCTTCTTCCTGTGGAAGAGAATAGCCACTGTTTTTATGCGGATCAACTCAAAGTCACAGCCAGTACCCCACTCAAGAGCCTTGTTAATGGCATCTTGAAGGATACAGACCATAGAGTTCGGATCCAGACCTGAAACTAAAAGAGCAGGATCGTCAGCGAAGCCAATGGCCTTCACTAGGCCCGAATCAAATAACCCCAAAAGCTTGTCAAATACAAGATTCCAGGCAATTGGACTGAGTACACCACTCTGAGGTGTCCCTCTGTGAGAACTCGGTTCTTTTTCTAATGCCCTTGAGTTCGACTGTGATGGAGCGACTTCTTAATTAGGATTCATACCTAATAGGATTCATACTTAATATAACCTTCTGAGACTTTCCTAGCCCTGAGGCCTTCGACCACAGAAGTAATGTCTATAGTATCGAATGCACCATAAATGTTCTTCAATTTATTGAAACATCTTTGAGTGTTTTGAAAATAAAGAAGTGAGAGTAGTAGGACGAAAAAGACTTTACCTTTGAGTAGCCATCCTTACCTGGCTTTGGAATAAAGATGACCTTAGACTTCCTTAGTTATCTTGGAACATATGAGAGTCGAATTGAGGCCCAAAAAAGTCGGGCTAGCCATTCCATATTCTTAGTGTCTAGGTTCTGGAAGATGATGGCTTAATTCCATCTATCCCCGGTGTTTTATGAGATCCGAAGGATACCACAGCCCACTTGATTTTGAGAGTCTTCATCCATGAGGCGTAGAAACTTGCTTCGAAAGATGACTTACTCCTTTTTTTTTCTTTTTTCCTCATGTTACAGTCAGCAACGCATTGAAGTAAACCTGCGACGATAAAGTTCATGACGTTAAAGCGTGCAACTATAAGCAACAACGACAATAGAACTACGCGTTAATAATACTCACTTAAAAAAGTGTGCGATGTTAAGGCGTGTGCTAAAGGAACATACGAAAAAAAGCATACGACGTTAAAGCGTGCGATGAAGGCGTGCACGAAAATAATTCCTATGATTATATTACTGGACACCCTCGTTTTACAATAGTTACTGGATAACCTCTATGTCAGCAACTCATACTCCAATCAACGATCTTCAGCTTTTCAAGAATATGCTTCACTATATTTATCAAGACAGTGAAATAGCAAATTCTGTTCTCAATACATTTAAAAAAAACTACTGGGATCTTCCAAAGGAAACAGCAATATTTGTATGGCTGAGTTCACACGAAAGTATGACCAACGCTGCTAAAGGAAAGATTACAGAAAAGTTATTTTTTTAAACCAGAGAAGCCTGATAACCAGGGCTGTAGGAATCTGGTAAATACACTTTCTGGGCATAAACGACCTTTTAACACATATAACGCATATTTGGCCTTTTTGTGCATATTTATCGCATATTTTGAGGAGTACATAAATATATATATATATATATATATATATTATATATATATATATATATATATATATATATTATATATATATTAGGGTTGTTCTTATTTTTCAAATGTTTGAAATGTTAGCAACTTTGTGGATTTTCTGTTTCTTGGTGATAAAAGAAGACGACATACAAAGTTTGAACAAAATCGGTCAACATTACGAGGTCGCACAACGAGGTCAAAGTTTTAAAAATTTAGTAAAATACCGTTTTCCACAAATTTCTTCAAAATGGTGGACGTTACAGACTTCAATATAATTATTAATTTAAAGGAAATCTAATTTACTACCAGACGTATGTTTGATGTTTTTTAATAAAACAAAGTTTTCAGTAAAAACAAAGCAAGAAAGGGAGTGTGTATTGTTAGCTTATTTCATAGCTTTTTTGTATCAATTAACTTCACTCGCCTGTAGAAGATGACTTGTTCGCTTCAGAGTAAAATAGTATTTTTAAGTTTAGTAAAGCTTTTAGATGATAAATCCAAAAATGACCTTGGTTGCATTCTATCAATTCAGAATTCAGTACTGCAGGATCAAATCTTGTTTGTTCTTGGGGATGAGACAACTGTCAGATGTGGCAGAGCCATGACTGCAGTCCTCTCTGCATTTATATATATATATATATATATATATATACATATACTATATATATATATATATATATATATATATATATATATATATATATATATATATATATATATATATATATATATATATATATATATATATTATAAGCAAGACAATATGAATAAGGTGAAGGAACGGCTGCAGGATCAAATCTTGTTTTTTCTTGTGGATGAGACAACTGTCAGATACGGCACAGCCATGACTACAGTCCTCTCTGGGCCCCTCGATGGACGCTTCAAGGATCAACCCTTCCTGTTGGACCTGCTTGACTTCCATGCTGCCATCAACCAAAACATTCAACCGGCCGTGACATGGGCACTCTTCAAGGTGTTTGTGAAGATTTTGACTACAACAGTCTACACCTGCTCATCACTGATTGAGCAACTTACTGTCCGAAGGCCGGTCGAGGTTGAAGGAACTCTTACCCAACATGATGTATGGCACCGGCATCTGTCACGCTCTCAACAGGGTGGCTGAATTGGTTCGTTACGAATTTCCTCTAGTGAATGAACTGCTCTCTGATAAGGTGTTTGTGAAAGTACTTCGACGCAAGAAGGCCCTTGCCACTTCCGGGCAAGTTCCTCCTGTCCCAGAGCCTTGCCTGACCAGTTGAGGAACTTGGCTCGAAGCGGCATTCCACTACTGCGACCATTTCAAGGGGATTGGAGACTCCATAGAATCTCTCAACGACGACAGCTTGACATTTGTCAAAGCCAAAAAACTGTTAAAGGACCCAAAACTGCCGGGTCAGCTGTTATTCATCAAGGGCTACTTAACTCAACAGGTAAGCGCCATTTCAAGCCTGCAAGAGCACCTTCCACTGACGGAGAGCATTGGAATCCTTGAGAGGGTGCAGATGCGCTGACCGTTGCGCCAATTGCCAGCAAGTTGAACAGTGTCCTTGAGAAGAACCCGGGCTTCGAAAAAATTAAATTCTACTCCAGAATTCTGAATAGAAAGACATTGGAGCTCAAAGATGATCCCAAATTGCCGTTCCTCTTCTCGTGCGCTCCAATTACCTCTGTGGACTGGAAGGGCCTCCTCCAAACTAGAGTCTCTTTTGTCAGACTAGCGAACTAGTCTGCCAGAGAGGCATGTAAAAGATATGCTTATTCTCAGTGGAACAATGATTACAAGATATAATGTTGAATTAGAATATACATTATTTTTCCACATATTAAGGTGTTTTTTTTTTGTTGCTTATTTAACGTTTTTTTCGCTTATTTTTCCGCATATTTAGTTATTTTTTCCCGCATATTTCTGGGCATATAGGGCATTGTTTTTGTTCCAAATTCCAACAGCCCTGCTGATAACTATAGGAAAGGAAACCCATAATTTCCCGACATAACTGAGGCAACAGCGTTCTTAGACCTTGTCATGTTGGAGTCATCCTTTTAGTTGATACTTTGAGACTAAAACTTGTGAGCATGATTCTTCTTATCAGAAAGCATTAGAATTTTTCAAATCAATAAAAGTGACAAATGATGTGTAGAAAGAGGAGTAAAAATGATTAGTGATTTCGCTACAACGATAACAACTAACGAAGAACAAAGATACTACAAGTTGTTGATACAACAGACAAAAATTCAACAGTTTTTTAATGTATATATGTATGAATAAAAACAAAACATAATAATTATGTAATTTTGTTTTTATCAAAGCTGTTGATGATTTTCATGTTTACATATATGTAAATAGATCAATACTAAAATATACCTATTTTGATTTTTTTTAAACAATTCTTAATATTATTTGACCATCAATTTATTTAAAAAAATCAAAATTCAACATATATTACAACAAAAATGTCAATGAGAGAAACTAGAAAATATTCACTACAAGACAGGTTATGTATAAATGATGAAAAGCTGATCCATTTATCCATCATTGGCTAGCATGTCAATCATCTCGTTTCGAGTGACGTAACTGTGCTCATGTTTCCAGTGTGTGTGAGAGAGGTACTGTATCAGCTTCATATTATCTCGTACAAAGGAACTTTTAGTTTTTTGAATTCCCGAAACTCAAACTGACGCTTTATATTCTGTCAAAATGAATAACATCCTAAACTAATATCACAGCTGCTAGATATGGGCGCTGCATCCAATTATCTTAGCTGCGATCTTTGCAGGGTCTTGGACGACTTCAGGGCCTCAAATTTGTCCCACATCGTGATTGCATGCGATACAAATGCGACCGTTTTAAGTGTATATTCCACTGAAATGGTGGATCTTAGAGGTGTTTTGAGGAATGAGAGTCAAAGAGGTTCCCCCTATATTTGATTCCCTTTAGTTATAGAACCCCCAAAATCTACACATCGGACACTTTTTCGATCCAACACTAAATATATCAACTAATAAACCTTGTGAAGACAAAGCCGAAATTCAATGATAATGTAGCAATTTTAAAATATTGTTAACTACTAAAAACAACTAAGAATATATTAATTTAAAACAAAAAGTATCAATTTTTTGTAAAAATCATGTCTAAAATAAACCAAGCCTTTCAGACCTGATTTTTACGAAAAAATTATACTTCATCACACGATGAAAATACTTTCAAGTAACTGGACTATAGGCAACCGTCCGCATATTAGAACAAACTGTCATGCGGCCCTATCACCCTCTCAGGAAAACGGCCCCAGTCAAGGGATACTTAGACAAGCGGCTAAAGCATGATAATCCAACAAACTACCAATATGGTAAGAAGTTCAGTGATAGGCTTCTCTTGTTCATTGGTGAATACTATGGGTATAACAGGGTTTTTTTTCTTTTCCCCACTTATAATATGTTTAAATTTGCCGAATAGCGTCAAAAAACCGGTTGAAATTCGATGGCTTAGGACATAACATATGTATTTCAACAAAATCATTAATTCAATAGGATAATTAATCTTAAGCCTAATCGGAAGCATGTTTCTTCAATTCATTGGGATCATAGCACCAGTTCTTAACCACAGGCTTGGTGATGGTCTTGGGGTTCTTTCTCGTACTAACGCAAATATCCTTAGGGACCTTGATGCAGTTCTTCTTGGGAACGAGTCGAGGCACAAGAGTGGACTCGGTGCGGCATTGCTCTTGAGGCTGGAGGTCGCATTCCTCCTCAGGAACGTTTTGGATCACAGTTCGGGTCTCATCGTTGCAAATCTCGGGGCCTGGAAACACTTGGCAGTTACTAGGGGCACAGATCTTGCGAGGAATCTTCTTGCACTGAGTGTCGGGGTGAATCTTCTTCACGTTCTTCTTGTTGACCTGACACTTCTGAACGGGCCACTTCTCGCATCTCTCCTTTTCAGCAAATGGTCGCTGTTTGTCTGCGTGGGGAAGGTGCAAAATGTCGAAGGGAATCTTCTCACATCGGATCTCCTCGACGGTTTTACAATCAGCCTCGTCTTGATCCAGGGCATATTCCTTGTAGGTAGTCTCGCATAGAGTTTCAGTGACTCTCCGGCAGATCTCAGGTCCAACAATTCCAGAGCCACATTTCTTTTTGTATGGGATTCGACACTTTTTCACCTTCTCTGTGTGAGGCTAAAGATTTTGTTGTTTTAAAATATTCATGATAGAGTTTAAAAAGTACTTACAACAGGCTTGAAGCTAATGTGGCAGTCTTTCGTGAAAGTGGTTTCGCACTTCTCTTCGGGAGCAGAGTGGTAGTCAGTAATGTAGGTCAAGTGGCACTTTTTCTTGAGTTTATGATGGCAGTCCATTCCTTGCTCGAAAACAGTTTCGTTAACGTAGACGATCTTCTTCACACATCTTTTGCCATCAGGCTGGACTATTCCCGGGAGATTTCTGTCATCGATTGTGATTTTCCTGGTGATATCAGTGATATCTCCTTCAGCCGCTCGTTTCAAACGAAAATCAGCTGATGCAAGACTTACAATAGCAGACACAACCAGGATTTTAGAAATCATAATTGAGAATGTCTGTTCAACTTCCAACTCTTTGAACTGAAGACTTGATCTTGAATGATGGCAATTATCAACTTAGTTGATCTTATATACATGCCCATTATGTCCTTAATGCATGACTTCTTGGCCCAGTTTTACCCATGTTCATTTCAAGTACCTGACTCGACCCCAATTATTTTTGTGTATTCATTCCTTCATAAGGTTCATATTTTAATTTGCTGTAGTTTGAGAACAGTACTTTGCTTGTGTGATTATTCGAATCTACTTAACTGTTCATTGACAAAAGCCTCTTAATGAGCTCCAAGGATACTCTACATTATTGAAGAAAAGAATCAGCACTAGTTGAGCTTCGTCGCTGAATATTAAGGTCTCATGAAATGGTCATTCACATAAAAATTATCAGCACTGTTAGGTATTGCAGTAAGGCGTTTCGCTAGAAAAGTATATATTTTTAAATTGACTTTCGGTTCTTATCATTTTAAATATCTGATTTCACCTTGATTCCTGTTTTGGATTTGTTTCTTATTTTTTAAAGTTGTTTTTCTGTTGTTTATGAACTGTACTTTTCTATGTTTATAAATCTTAGGGTTAGAAATGACTTTGTTTATTAGAATTATTTAAGTGAACTGCTCACTGGCAAAAGCTTCTTAATGATCCCCAAAAAATAGTTCATCTTTTTAAATGAACAGGATATTTTAATATCATGTATACTATTGAGTAGCTGCATTTATCATATACAAAATATGTTTGGACTTTCAGCTCAATTTAATTCAACATTATTAATGAGACCAAAATTTTATCTATTTACTTTTCTTTCCTAATTTGCTCGCAACTGAAACCACTTCGAGGAAATGTAGGAACTGTAACACTATGGATCATTTTTTCCCAATAGTTCACTACCATTAAACAAAAAGACAAGAGTACATAGAAAAGAAATTCTTCACAGGGTGCTCGTAAATAAAAAAAAGGATGTTTGTCGGGAACAGGGAAGAAATATGTTTATTAATTTCAATTATTATCAGGCCAATATACTTGCATAAAAATATATGAGTAGACTTTTTAGTCGAAAATTCATATCTCGACTAAAGAGCAATTAAAATTATATATTCAAAGTTTGTGAAACATCCACATACAATGCCAGGGTCTTCAGATTTTAACGGATTGATGTTGTTCTTTTATTGACCTCTTTAAACACTAACAGATGATATATTAATTTAAAAATGGTCGTTTTACTATTTTTTGCTTCTTCAACTAAATGAAATTGGATTTATATTGATATACAAAATATTGTAGCGCTAAATTGAGTTTATCGAACACACCCTCTTAAACTTACCCTAAAAAACTACTTTAAAATATGTTGTGATAAATGTGCAAAAGAAGGGGATATATTTTAATAGACCTACATAATTGATAAAGAATAACCATTTATATAAATAACTACTCCTAGATCAACATGAGCTTTTAATTATACACTTCCTTTAGTTTGTATAACTATTGGAGTTATCTTGTTTTTGCCAAACCATCCTATGTAAGTCATTTTATTGATTGTATATGTTTGTATAGACCAGGGGTCGGCAACACGTGGCTCTAGAGCCGCATGCACCTCTTTAGAGCTTCCCAAGTGGCTCCCTGGAGTTTTCCCAAAAAAAAATTGAAAATGAAAAAAAGACGTTCATTTTGAAGAATAATTCAACCCACTTAAGCGAAGGTGTATGAATATGAACAAGTTATAACTTTTCTCTTCGTCAAAAGATAGACTGAATACGACGCAGTTAATATATTTGGTGCCAGTAAAATACACAATTATAGGTTAAGTAGCTTTTTTCAAGTTTGTTGCCACTACGTTTTAAGGTAAATCGTCTTCCGACTTACAAGCTCCACTATTTGGGGTTTTATATCATTTTTTTAAACAGCCCAAGTGGGTAACTGGTTGAATACCTGGGATCTGCTCACTACAGCCTTTTGCCATTACAGTATTTGACACACACTTTAAAGGGCGCGGATTTTATACACAATAAAATAATATCAGGTGAAAACGAATCGGCGACTGTTGGACTAACCATGGATCCTAACGGGCGAAAAAAAAATAATTAGGAGAACAGAGGATTCAAAATTTCTTGGACCAAATCATTTGCATTTGTTGCCAATAAGGAAGGACTGCCTGAATGTTTGCTCTGTAGCGAGAAGCTGTCAAATAACATTGTTTAGGTATACGGTTTGCGTGCAGACGTGTGTCAGGTGCTCCGCAGATTAATCTGATTTCTCCGGGAGTATACGCTTTTGGAGAGGAATTTGAAGATTTGCCTGCTCCTTGGACTCGTGGCTATCGGTGAGACATACATAAGTCCATTTTGGTCAATTTTCCATCGCGAAATTGGACTTTTGGTGGTTGTTTTAAAGGGCTCAGGAGAAGATTATTTCTATTCTTGCTTTGCTGTTGTTGTTATTGCGTGTGGCGTCGCTGACCCCTCACCCCTCGAGTAGTGAGGTGATCCCTCTCTTTTTCTTGACCCTTCTTCCTCTTTCTCAAGTTCTCAGGACATTTAATTTGTTTTTTTCTTCGTTTCTTCTTGCTTCTTCTCTCCCTTGTTGTTTTCCGACCGTCCTAACGTGATAAATTCTTGAGTAAGGAAGATGAATAGTGTCCCCCCAGTATAAACCCCCTGATGGGGGAGGCATGAAAGAAAGTAGTAGTCTCTACGCAGACATTCTTAAGAGAAAAAAATATAAAGAAAATGGAGGGGCTCCAATTAATTTAATGGAGACTTTAAATGGGAAACGTTTGTTGTGTTGTTGGAAGATAGGGACGGTAATCCCTTAAGTGTGATAAAGTTAAACACATTGATGTGTATGATTGGCTATGTTGTTCAAATTTAAAGAGACACGAAATAGCGGAGCGAATCCTAGATTCGGTTTAGGGCAAGCTTGTATTTATACGAGATTTCCCATTGATGTGAGAGCAAGACTTGATGATTTGAAGGTGCAGCATAATTAAAGGTCTTGAATAAAGAATAAGATGTGCTTTGGAAGAAGTTAAATGCAAACTTAAAGAATAGAAAATATTTCCATGACAGGAAAAAAAGCTTAATATTACCTTGTTAAACACTTTTAGCGAGTGAATGAAAATAGTCTTGTAATTGGCTTGGACAATTTGGGGAAGTGAAGGATCACTATCCGAAAGAAAAATCCTCTTGATACAAAAGCGGAAGAAAGTATTCTAATTACAGGGACGTGTGGAGAGACAGTGACTACGTGGTAGAAATGGTCGCTGACCCCGCCACGATCCACAAATCGTTCCCTTTCAAGGATTCTTAATTAGGTTAAAATTCTCTGGAGTGAGGCTACAATGTCAGAAATGCTTTAATTTGGGACATATGAAGCAATATTGCACTCAAAAAAGAATGAAATCGTCGAATATGAAAAAGAACTGAGGAAAGTATTGAGGAAAGACGTGCAAAAGAAATCTCAGCTCCAAAGACTACTCATTCGAAATAGAGTTTCAAACACCTGAAACTAGTGAAGAGTGTTGCCTCCCTCAGGAGAAGCAGCTTCTCAAGTAACTCCCAACAATGATATCTATGAGGTAGATCCGTCAGAGAGTGGGGCAAAGGGAAGCGAGATCATTGAGCGCCCAGAAAAAGACTCTCAAACAACTCATAGCGCGGAAGGAGGGCTGTCTCCCTCAGTGGATACAACGAATCAAGATGCTCCGAACGATGATCTCGTGGAGGCCCATCCAACGGTAAATGAGGTGGAGGTAGATCAGATCCGGAAGTCAGACTCAAGTGGAGAAAGGAGTCTCAGCTCAAGTTTCTTCAAAATCTTCATCACAGGTTCCGATAAATTCAGGATCTGAAGCCATAGAAATGTAACACAAGAGGAAAGAACAACCAAGGAAACCTCCACGCCTCACCTGGATGTCAGTGCCATTATGATGCATAAAACTCGTTCTCAATCGGCAAAAAGATCTGGATGATGTAAATCAATCCCCCGAAAAGAAAAAAATCCCTCGAAACTCCAAAAAGCTGATTTTCGGCCCCATAAATTTCAAAATTATGACAGCTGTCATCGAAAAATTATATCAAACAAGAATAACGATTACATGCAGGATGATGTATCGGAAGAAATTAAGTCCAATATGGGTCTAAAAAAGATAATATCCCTAAACACAGAGGAGGACTGGAACGGAAAAGAAGACACGCACTGTTAAATTCTATTTTTTAGCAAATCCAGAATATAGTATGTTTGCAGGATATTAGGCATGAAGTGTCATCGACTTGTATCTATTGACTGTATTGTATGTAACCGTGCCGCTATAATGTTTTTTACACGGGATCGGTCTTCAAAGAGGAGTTCAACTTTTCTAAGTAAGAGATTTAAGTTAGTGGAATGCATCGTGATGAATACTCTCAGGAGAGCGAATGGCATAAAATATATATATCCTCCATAGCATGAGTTTCTGCCTTATACAATGCATATGGCCCCAACGTAAAATCATCATCATTTTTTCAATCTATTATAGACTCTAAGCCTTTCAACACTCTCCCATTAATTCTCATTGGAGATCTAAATGTAGATTTAGAAACAAATATTAGGTATCCTAATTGGGGATTATTAAACTCATTGATATACAAGTAGGTCCATTGATTGCGCTAAAAGTTATGTCCCGGTGAATTAGTGCATGGAAGAGAGGATCCAATCTTCTAGAATTGAT
>CP045891.1:27257402-27268961 GCA_013387185.1 Caligus rogercresseyi
CCCTTTTTAGTGTAACCCCATTCCCATCCCCAAGTTCTATTATGACATACACTTTTGGCTACAAGAAACTGAGTCTTTAATATATAATATTAGGTATTATTCTTAGCATTTGCACTTATTCATGGAAAAAGATAGGAATTTATTTTAATAAATTAAAATACACAGCTAAAAGTAAAGTATACTTGATTCTATAAGAATATTAGGTAATCTGCGGGGTTGGCCATAAATCTGTGTAAAATAACTCAATCAATGTTTAAACATAGAATGTTTCCAGTAAATGTAACTATTTACTGTTCTTATTGAGTGGAAAAAATGATCTAATTTTGTACAAATAACAGATCCTTATTGTAGATACAAATACTTATTTTTTCAACATTAAAATGATGAACTTTCTCAGATAAATTAAAAACCCATCAATTTTCAAAATTTGACAAAAAGATTTACTATATCATTTCTATTTCAAATCCTCATTCTTATGGTAAATACCCCTAAAATAACTATTTCAAAACGTTAAAATCTTGTTTAAATTTAGACGTACATGACAACAAATACTATTTGGAATCTTTGAGATCATGCTCCTTGGCACTAAATTGTTTGAAAATAGCATCACAGATGATCTTAATAAACTAAGGTAAAGTTCTAGGGGGAGCCCGACGTCAAATCCGAAAAACGTTATATAAGGTTGTTCCATAATAATGAGGTCGACCAATTAAACTCAAAATTTTCATCAGATCAACAAAAAAACTTCCTCTATCAGTACACATAATCCCTCCGACTGCAATGACGTCGTGGCAGTGTCCCGGAGCTTCTGAGTGGTCGTAGAGCTCGTCTTTCACCTTCCTCATCGCCTGCTGAACGGCGAGTGTAGCTCCTCGTGCCCCCAAACTCGTCCTCCCGGAGCAGGTGCTTCAACTTCCGGAGCAAGAACCTGTCACACAGGTTCAGGTTGGTGAGTAGGGTGACTGTTTCACCGGTTCCACGCCCCTCCGGTCAGGAACTCCCTGGTATCGGTTGCAGTGTGGGACGTGCATTTTTCCCACATGAGGGAGACAATCTTTCAGCCGGATCTTGTACTTTTCCAGACCCCAGAAAGTCCTCCCCGTGGTTCTGGAACAGCTTCAGGAGGTTCTGACAGCACTTCACTCGCTGCGTCTTGTTGGCTTCAGAGAGCTGGTGAGGGACGAGCACGCTGAGGAGGTTTCGGACCCCTAGATCCTCCGTAAGAAGCCTGAAAACAGTTGTAGATGGTAGGGACACCTCTGCAGCAGCTTGTCGAGTGGTCATCCGGGGGTTATCCTCGACCAGGCGCTAAACACAGGCCACATTCTCCTCTGTCTTCGTCTCCCGGGGACGTCCAGACGGGTCTCTTCTCCAGGGCAAAAACACCCTTATCGAACTCAGTGTGCCATTTCTAGAGGTGGAGAGGCCAGGGCAGGAGTCGTGGATCTCGTTGACTTCCTGGCGAGCTTGATCCGGATCAAGATGTAGGAGCGAAAGTCGGGTGTCTCCATTTTCAGAAGCGAGTAGAGAATGATAGAAATGACGTGATTACACACCTTATATACTAACCTGGTGGCGCCCATATACATAGTCTGTTCCCATGCAAAAATATGCAATAAGAACGCTCCCGTTGAAATTTTTGATAAAGCGTGTGAACTTTCGAGATAGCTAACCCAGTGCCTTAGAGTAGTAGAGTCTGGACGAGATGCTGATGAGTCATAACAAAAGCTGACAAAATCCCATAACAAACACAATTTCATATCATAAATAAATAGGTGTTTGGATTGAATAGCAAATTTAATGTTATTCTTATAAATCAAAAGGGATATATTTTAATGTAAAAAGATGGTAATTGAGTTGAATTTGCTATGAATTGCATTATTTTTATGATTTTGCCACTATTTTGAGCAGAAATAGGATTTATATGTGAATAACAATATTATTGCATTTCTAATTTTATTCGTCATGTGGGAAGCCCTTCATTGATCACGAAACCTTTTTGTTTTTATATTTTATATCTCTAGGATCAGTCATCAAAATAGGTTTCTCTAAAAAAACTTTACCCAAAATAGAGCAACAAATGATCTCTCCGGAGTAAAAAAAAAACCCTGGAAGCATCCAACATACTGCCATGGAGAAAACTTATGTCTAAAGGCAATCCTATCGTACATAGAGTAGAATGAGGCTACTGTCAATATTCTCATTCTACTCTTGAAACTGATTGGACTCCAGAACGATAATTTGTTGCTCTTATTCTGAGTAAAGTATTACGCAACCCCTATTTTGATGACTGATCCAAGAGATATAAAATATAAAAACAAAAAGTTTCGTGATCAATGAAGGGCTTCCCACATGACGAATAAAATTAGAAATGCAATAATATTGTTATTCAACATATAATTATATTTCTGCTCAAAATAGTGGCAAAATCATAAAAATAATGCAATTCATAGCAAATTCAACTCAATGACCATCTTTTTACATTAAATATATCCCTTATATTTATACAAATAACATTAAATTTGCTATTCAATCCAAACACCTATTAATTTATGATATGAAATTTTGTTTGTTATGGATTTTGTCAGCTTTTGTTATGACTCATCAGCATCTCGTCCAGACTCTACTACTCTAAGGCACTGAGCTAACCTACCTCATTATTTATGGAACAACCTAATACGTTAAACGTTCATATTTACTGATGTGATTTTTTCATATATTATCTTAGGTTTCTTATGTATTCTGTTGTACATTTCATAAAATTGAACTTTCGGAATAAAAAAAACGTGAAATGAGAATCCCACTTATATATATATATAATAATATATATGTACATTCTTTCATTATTATTATGATATAAAAAATTATAAAAATAATATAAATTAGAAAATAAACTTTTATGGTAATAATAAATAATTAACAAGGGGTAAAACAAGAAAAATATCGTAACAGTGACTATTTATAATGTATAAATAGTTTTTCATATTCAAAATATTTATTTGATTTTTTAATGAATAAGATTCGATGAGATTTTATATTTTTAAATCATTAGAGTGAAAAAAGCCATTCATCATTTTTCTATTATATTTACATTACATCACAAATTGAGTAGGAAACATACTTATACTCCACAAATAATCAATAAAACCATAGTACGATTATTAAATTTGTTTGTTCTAGAATGATTTTTAAATGTATTATTTATAACTTAATATTACTTGATCCACAAATGAAACTCATTTTTTTCTTGACTAAAGTATTATGGGATTTTTTCATACATATTCTAAAAAAACTATTTTTTCCTATTTAAATACCAAAGTTAAATGGTTACATTCGAAGGGTATTCAAGCTCCTCTAAAAGAAAACGAGCCCAATGCATGAGATCAATCCATGGCTTTTTTATTCTAAAGATATCTTGGGAAAGAGTGGATATACATCATCAAAATACATATCTCTTTCGCTGCCTGATTGCTTAGGGTTTGACGGCTGTAAACAGGCACAAGGATATGATTCACTACGTGATATATTAAAGACTTAAAGATATATTAAAGTCATATGACAAAACGTCTCTTAGTGATGAAAAGTACATATGCCTTATTGTACACAATAAACTTTTTTTTGAAAATTGATAATATATTGAAGTAGGCAAAAAAATAAAACGAGTTAATTACAAAATTTCCCACATTGATGTTAGTTGATCATGATTACATCAAGCCTTTGAACTTGATGAGCCATTATTTTTTTCTCCTGGCCCAGTGGGCATATATTTCAACAAATTAATCAAAGATATACAAAAAGGTTTGTATATACACGTAGTGAATAAATGATCAAAATATAACAATTTCTTAACCGAAACAAATATAAGAAAACATTCAAATAATTTAGAAACAATCATATTAATAAAGGCATTCCATAAAAATTCATATCTGTATAAAATTTTGAATACAAAGAAGTAATTGGAATGATAAAAGACAGATCTTCGTTTTTAACTGTTCTCATTTTGTATAATATGTTTTGTGACTTTGGTTATAAAGAGCGTCGTCACATTTGGCATTCCTTGTGAACGCCAGAAAATCTTCCTCAGAAGTTTTTGATCTTGAAGAGGTCTTCTAGTGAATTTGGAGGGCTTTGTAAGTCTCTGTTAATGCAGGGCAGTTCCAAAGGATCTGTTGTTTCTGGTAGTATTTTACAAAAGGAACTATTCTTTCGATTGTATTTAAAAAACTTGTTTGCCACCTCCAGTGAATCGGTCAAAAGTCGATACTTGAACCATTTTGATGACCATGATTTAAATATCCTGTATACAATTGTTAGGAGATCCAATGTACATTGCCTATGGAGAGTTGACTTTTCGCTGATCGATGGTTTTAATGTCGTCACATCACAAAGCCCTTTCCGTGAAATCATGAAATCAATGATATCTACTTACCCGAGGTTGAGATCCAGTTTTCTCTATCTTTTTATTTGATAGCCTTCTTAGTTTATTGAGTGGTACTTTTTGAATTGAAGCCCTTTTTTTGGTACCTCAGTACAACAATTTATTTTCCATCAAATTGGTTATATTATAATTATTTTACATCATTACCTTTACATATTTAAAAATCACTGAAATACTTAACACTATTATCAAGTCCTTATTTGATACTATCATTTCTTATCTTCTTTCACAACACATTATCAATCACAAAAGTTACTTTTATACATATACAATGCGTTTTTATGGACACATTTAGTACCAGGTGCATCATTTCGATTATGTGAGCTGAAGAATGAGAAGACATTACAACCTCTTCCCCTCTTCTTTGTCTTGGCTCATGAGATACATATTCTCCATCTTCTTTTACTGTTTTTTAATAAATTAAGTTTAATTAAGTTTCTAATTACTTTGTTAATAATTTTTTTCCTCATTATAAAACTTTAAGGATAATAAAAGCAAAATAATAAAACTTTTTTCTTTTCATATCCCAGGGAATAAAAAGAACGCTTTAAAGAACTTTTTTCATTAATCAACCCCATATATTTTAGTTACAGGTTCTTCGTAGAAAACATCCCATTTTAATGGTGTAATATATATATATATATATGCGAAAGCCCTGATTAAAAATTAGTCATCACTTTTTTAGTCCAAAAGACCTTAAGAGATCAGAGATTCTTTACAGAGACGGAAACTGAAACGCCGTTTTATTCAATTGATGGATGTATTTTTGTTGAAACTCGGGGTTAAGCTATAATGTTTATCAGGCAAAAGTGAATCTTTATAAACGAATGAAGAGTATAATATAATAAATATGAAGTTGCTATATAATTAAATAAATTTTGCACATATGCCATACTTTGTAATGATGATGTTTTGTTTGGAATACATTTTCAATATATTGTTCACCTTCGACAATCATTTTTTGTAAAAGTTTGGAGTTAGTTTTCATAAGTTTTATTAATTATTTTATGTTTATACACAAGCAATCAAAAAAGTAAAGCCACCCATAAACCGTCAGGGGTCAAGATTTGTTTATATTATATTGGCAGTATTTTCTCGTTTCACATCATTTTATTATTATTTATTATTATTTATTTAAATAATTAATTTCCATATTTCACTTTTTCTATATGCATATAAAATACTTTTTGAAAATATTAATAGGTTCGAATCAACTGGGAGTTATACAAACTTAAACCTGCGTTGTCTTTTATGTTAAATACAAATGGCATTAAAATTAATCATAGAAATACAGGCACGATAGACACGATAATAAGATAGAGAAAACTGGTAAAAAAGGTGCTATAAATAATTATTAAGATCCCCAGTCTTGAGGTGGAGGTTTTTATTTTTATTTGTTATCTTGGTCCCCATGAAAGAGAGAGGGCCCGTTTGTTTTGAAATTTTCCCTGTGGATAGAGCGCAGAATGTCTTTTTTTTCATTGATTCTCTATTAACACTCTTGTCAATCAGGTTAGAGCAATATCTCAGAGAAGGGCATCGGTTTGTCTATTTAAAAAGCATCCTTAACATATATTTTTCGCAAGGCTGTGATTCAAATTTAATCAAATTTAAAGAAACAAAAATATGTCCGTTTTGTTATAATTTATTTGGTGCCCCTGTATACATGAACTAAATAAAGGGCAATCAATTAGAAACCTCAAACTTTTGACATTCACGTCTCATGTTATTTTTTCTTCTTCATATAATTTATATGCCTTTACCTATACCAACAACTATATTTTTCTACAATGTACAAGGAGGACGTATTTTAAGCACAATTTACTGCTTCAAAATGGCAACATGCAAGGAAGGCTTGAAATTCTAGCGATGTGTGTGGGCTATCAATTAGTGCAAAGTAATTAAAAAAATAACTATCTTTACTTGAACTTTCCATAACTGTGTTGTCTTGTTTATAAATAGTTATAAAACTGTTACATAGGTATATAAACTATTACTTTCGTAGAAAAACACCCTATAGATAGATATACTGACCTTTTAGTGACCTTTCAGTCAAAAACTACTAAAGGGCGTTCGTTATTGAACTTTTAATTATTATTTTTCCCTCTGGGCAATCAAATACCGCCTTTTCATTGACATTAAACTATCACTTTAGTTACAGTAACTTTTGATTCTCACAAATTATTATAAGGTTCTCGTTATCTTATTAATTATATTATTATGGTTGTAGCCGTAAAGATAATATACATTTTGCATACAAATACTTCTCATTTTATAGAATGAACAAAATTCTTTATCCGATTTTCCCTGATTAAGCTTCAATCCAGGAGGTTACCATTTTACAAGATGGTAACCACTTCAGTAATAGTTGCTTGACCTACAAATAACCTTTGCTTTATCTGTTTTATATTTTGTCAAACCATACAAGATTAAGCTTTATAAAACATGAGTTCAGAACTTAACCTTTTAATTGTATTTTAAAACATATCACACAAAGTAGGAAAACCACTATTATTTTTTCTGGTATCATGTTAAAAAAATCCTTCAATATCAAAGCTGTTTTTGCAGCTTTACATACAAGCCTTACCAAATGACTTATTTCAAAGTTCGTTATGGGAGATTAACAATTCCATATTCCAAAGTTGAATACAGTTTAAACCAATAAAATAATCGTATGAAACCTTATGAATTGCTCTTACTTTTATATAGCTAGATTAATTTAATCAATTTCAATATGACGTAGCTTCTGTAAATAGTTAAGATCCTAGGTTCGATAGACTAATTTTAATGCTATAATGCTTATTTATATCCTGTTAGGCATATAGGCAAAAAAAAATAGTATCGTTTATATTCATATAATATATATTTTTTAAGAAGAAAGACTGTCTTAATATATTATTAAAAATGTAGTTCCTGCAGTTCTTTTGAATGCTGGATGGAAAGCATTCATTGACAGTTAGCATTATATTTTTTTAAATAAAATATTCGGATATGGATATGACAAGAAAGAGTGGCGCTTTTTTTATTATCGGTTAAAAACATTTTTATTTTTATTCGGTTAACTGTAAAATTATACTGTGTAAAAATAAAATACTAAAATATGTAAGTAACAGAGTAAAACTATTCAGGGCAGTTGCGCAAATACATAAAATGGACATTTTAGGTTTATATTTACTGCCCTGAAGAATAACCTTATATAAAGGACAAAAAGGGTGGCGCTTTTTAAACTGATTTGCTGAGGAAAAGGAGAGGGAATAATAGAAATCCATTTGGCAATATACTACAAAGTATTACTTCACTTGCGACTACTAGGAATGAACCATGGCATTTGCAAATTCATGGACTGGATTAGTCCAATATTATATATTAATATTGAATATATCAACGGCTCATTAACACGAATATTTATTTTTTGGTTTACTCATATCTAGCTCTTTTTTTTTTACCAAGGTAAACTTTATTCACATGATATTATATCTTATAATGACCTAATAATTACACAGGTTCCAAAGTACTGTTCGGAGACTTGGTCGTTTGCACAATGAAAACTACATGTAACAAAAGTTTAGTTATCGCAAGTTATTATGCCGATATCAAAAAGGACGATGTTTGTGGGTTAATTAAACCGCTTGTTGACTACTGCAACAGACACCATAAGCCTCTTTTGGTATGCGGGGATTTCAATGCCAGGAGCCAATTATGGATGGACAATCTAACAAACTCTCGAGGGGAAAAGTTGGAGGAGTTCATGGCCACCTATAACTTGAGTTTACAAAATGTTGGATGTATTCCTACTTTTGTGGGAGGAATGGGACAGTCCATAATTGACTTAACTTTAACAAACCGTTGGAGTTCTCACCTTGTATCTAAATGGAGGACGGATCTGGAGTTTTCAGGGTCGGATCACAGATTTTGCCTTTTCGAAATATATGCAAAAAGAACTATTTCTGGTGCACTGAATTTTAAGAATATAGACTGGAACAAATTCACATATACTTTGGAGTCTACTATTTTTCCTGTGGAAACTGGCACATCGGGTTCTGAGTGCATAGATTTAGAAGCTTCGAATATTGCAACTAAAATTATGGAATCCTTGAAAAGCTCATGCAAAATTATGTCTGGAACCATAAGGAAGGCAAATCCATGGTGGAACGATGAACTAAGGGAACAACGGCGAAAGGTTAAATTTCTCCAGCGCAAGAGGCAAATGGACATGTACAGAGTGGAAAAACAATCATATAAAACTATGATAATTAAAGCAAAGAGGCAGACCTTTAAAGCGTGGGTTAACACTCTTGAAGGTCCAAAGGACATCTCCAGGTTGATGAAGGCCAGATCAAACCATACCAATGCCCGTGTGGGTATTCTGGGCGAAGCCTTTGGAGAAATAGATAGCCTGGAATTACTTTTACGAGAACATTTTCCCAATTTAAAAGAAGTCGACACTACCAGTACGACTCAAAAAGGATTTCTAAAAAAACTGGAGTCTCACACTAAATACTTCAGTGAGGAACTTGTCAGGAGTGCTATTTCTAGCTTAAAGTCTAACAAAAAACCTGGTCCTGACCAAATTCCTTCTCAGGCTTATAAGAACCTACCTAACTCTTTTATTGTTCGCCTAACGAATCTCTACAATCAAGTTTTCCTATCAAGTTATACTCCTAAGTGTTGGAGAACATCAAAGGTGATATTTATACCAAAGCCAGGGAAAAATAATTACTTGGAACCACGATCCTTCCGACCAATCACACTAACCAATGTAGCTCTAAAAATACTGGAACGGATGATACAGTGGAAGGTCCATAGTGAATGTAAATTGGTTTTACCAAATCAGTTTGCTTTTACGAAAGGCAGGTCCACTGATACAGCCATAAGTAAACTGGTTGATTCTTGTGAGAGTAGCTACCATAGACACGAAGAAGCCCTCGTTGTATTCTTGGATATTGAGGGCGCTTTTGATAGAATTGGTTTCAACCATATCCTTGACGCCATGAGGAAATACCAAATACATGAGAAGACAATTCTTTGGTACAAAAATCTACTTGAGGGTAGAATTGTTGTCGCTGAGCTAGGAGGGGAGAGTGTATCTGTAACTCCGACAAGAGGATGTCCTCAAGGGGGGATTCTATCGACTCTGGCATGGAACTTAGCCTTCCAAGAGTGTATGGACCAACTCAAAAGCCCAATTAATATGGTTGCTTATGCAGATGACCTGGCTCTATGTGTAAGAGGTACGGATCGGCAGACTCTCGCCAGTTTAATGCAAGATGCCCTAAATAAACTAACAGATTGGGCCAAAAAAAGAGATACTATCTTTAGCATTAGTAAAACTAAATATATGCTTTTTTCCAAACGAAGAAAAGGTATGCATATTTCCCTACACCTGTCTGGAATAGAAATCGAAAGGGTGCGAACGTTTAAGTATCTCGGTTTAATAATTGACGATAACTTGAAGTGGAAAAAGCACATAGAATATGCCATTTCCAAGGCCAAAAGGAACCTCTTTGCCCTAAAAGCTTTTGTTGGATCAGATTGGGGACTTAGCCCACTCAAGTCTAGATGGATCTACGTAGCGTACGTAAGGTCTATTGTGAGTTACGGCGCTATTACTTTTGCACCAAAACTTATGACGAGTGTTTATCTAAAAGAGAGCTCTGCAAACTACAACGGCTTGGTCTCATGAGTATTACTGGGTCAATGAGGTCCACACCAACGGCCACAATGGAGGTACTCTGTGGGTTAATCCCTCTACATCTTTATATAATGGAGCGTGCATGCCTGGTCAGAATTCAGACTAAAATTGAACACCCATTGAAATGGTTCGACCATTTGAGTAGAGGACACCAACAATATCTTGATAAATATATAAAAGTCAATGATATCCCAACTCCTCCTCCTTTTGTACCTTTCTGGTCTGAAACTCTGGGCTACGAAGTCAAACACGTATGGTGCATTCATGACTTTGATCTCGTAGGTTACACCGACGGGTCTAAAATCGATGGTCAGACTGGTGCTGGATGGGCTCTGACGAGAGGCGATATTGTTCTTGACCAGAGAACCTTGAAGCTCAAGGCAATAAACACAGTCTACCAAGCCGAGGTGGAGGCTATAAGAAATCTCGCCAGTAATCTCCGAGGTGAAAAGTCGAGGGGAAAAGATTATTAATCTTATCCGACAGCCTATCTGCCATCTATAGTCTGGACATGAGGCCAGGTGAACTCGCATCAGCTGAAATTATCGCTTGCAAAAACGTTCTAAGCAGATCGACATGCAAAATCACGGTCGGATGGATAAAGGGACACGACAACAATACTGGAAACGAGTATGCCGACGCTTTAGCTAAAGACGGTGCTAGGAGGGGCACGCCTGTTTCTGTGCCAATATCAATGCGACAAACAAAAAATGCCCTCAGGCAAGCAACCTTGAAGAATGGAGGACTGCATGGCGTGCGATGAGCACTTGTCGCCAGTCTAAACTCTTCATACCAAATCCCTACATCGGAAGTAAGATTTTTAAATACAAACGAGCTCAAATCTGCGTCATCGTTGGAATGATCAGTGGACATATTGGCCTCAACAGACATCTCTACAAGATGGGAAAGGTCATAAACCCAATTTGCCGACTCTGCGAGGAAGAAGAAGAAACCCCCTACCATCTTATCTTTGATTGTCCGTCGACAAGGCAAAAAATTATTTCCCTTGAGGGAGAGATCGGGGAGCGACGTTTAGCCTTCGAAGATTTTATTTTTAAAGCATTTAAATGTATAAATATTGATAAACTAATTTGTAATAATAAAGAAAGCGCCTAGATAGTTCACTACCGGCTGATACCGGATTAAGTTCCGGTGAGGTGGGTCCAATCTAGGAGCTAAACAAACAAACAAACATATCTTATAATATTCTAAAATACATTAATACGTCGTGTTATTAACAATATGATCCCCAGAGAAGTAAATTTTTGTTAAGGAACTCGAGTAGATCTAATTTATACATAAAATATTGGGTTTTAGTGGAATAAAATTAATCTCTTCCTGGTACGGTCCAGTATAAAAGTAATAAAATCCTACTTCGTAATTGTATATTAAAAAATCATCAAATAACAATTTAGATATTCTAAAATTT